>CM041796.1:39199108-39201608 GCA_023376895.1 Aspiorhynchus laticeps
GTATGATCTAAGTGACCAGATACACTGTTTTCACCATAAAACAGGTGAAAGAATCACACAGATGCAGATACTCGAGCTGAAGATAGTCAAGAACAACTCCTTTTACTTCAGATAGTGTCAAAATGTGTCTTGTTTGTTTATCTTCAATACAATACAATACAATATTTATTTGTAAAGCACATTTAAAAACAACCAAAGTTGACCAAAGTGCTGTACAGAATAGAATAAAACACACAGAAATAAGATGAATAAAACAAATTTAAAACACAACAATTGAACCAATGATCAAGGGGTATTGAAAGCTAGAGAAGAGTCTTTAGAGCAGCCTTAAAAGCAGAAATAGAGGGGGCTAATCTGATATGAAGACTATTCCAGAGTTTCAGACCTGCAGTCGCAAAAGCGCGATCACCTCGTTTTTTAAAGTCTACATCTAGGCACGATGAGTAGACAGAGATCACTAGATCTCAATGTTATAGAAGGGGTGTATGGACGAAGCAGGTCTGTCAGGTACTGAGGGGCCAAATTGTTGAGGGCTTTATACCCAAATAGAAGAATTTTACAATCAATTCTATATTTGATGGGGAACCAGTGCAATGCTGATAAAATAGGAGTACTGGCTCATACTTGCGGGTACCAGAAAGAAGTCTAGCAGCTGCATTTTGCACTAGCTGTAGACGTGAGAGAGAAGACTGATAAACACCATAATAAAGTGAATTACAATAATCTAAGCGAGTTGCTACAAAAGCATGGATCACGGTTTGGAAATTACTCCGTGATAAGAAGGGTTTTACTTTAGAAAGTTGACGAAGATGATAAAAACATGGTTTTACAACAGCACTGATCTGTTTGTCAAATTTTAAGTTATGATCAAATAGAACGCCCAGATTTCTAGCGTATATGGGGCCAGAGGGCCACAGTCAACATCTAACACACAATTTCCCTCATGCCCAAATAGAATTATTTCAGTTTTATTTTCGTTTAAATGTAAAAAATTACTTGAGAGCCAAAGCTTAAATTCTTCTAGACAGGCCAAGAGCGGTTGTAAGCCGTTTTTATCATTTTGCTTTAAAGGAAAGTAGATCTGAGGATCATCAGCATACAGATGAAAGGATACTTTATATTTGTTAAAATATCTTCAGCAGGTTGAAAGCACAGAAGCTCTAGATAAAGACGTGGAGCCGCAGATCAGCGACGGTCCAGACGACGCCGCAGGCTCCGATTCGCTCCCTGAGATCACCACAGACACTCCTGAGGAGGTCAAAGACGCAGCGGCAGAGACCTCCAACAAGTTCTTCTGCTATATTTGCAACATCACTTGTCATAACCAGCAAGTAAGTTTCTCTGATATCGTTTACATGACCTGATATATTAGCAGCATAGTTGGTGCAAGACTTTGCATTAATCATGTTGCTTTTCATAACCCTCACTTAGTGTTGTCAAAAGACCAGGTACTTCGGTACCAAGTCGGTACTAAAAAAATTAAAACGTCACGTTTTTTTCAAGTACCGAGTACCCGGTCAACCCGGTTCTTGACCCGTACAACTCTATGATTTCCGTGATGCAGAAAACGTGAGTTTAGATGAATTAATCAAAAGTAGGTCATTACACTTAAATCAAATCACCATATGGACTAGTATCTGTAAATATTAAACCGCAAAAGTCGATTCAAATATGAATCCTGCATATTATGTGTCTGTGTGAATGAATGAGATGCGCGGTTTTGTTTACTACATAGACTGAAGCGCGCCTGACGCTCGCGGTGATTTCAGCGTCTGCCGTCTCAATGAGGACATAAATACATAAACAACATCTCCAGAACTGCTCTGAGAGTCCCTTCACGAGCATTTTACCATTTCATTTCAGTAAAACCATTGTCAATTTAAAAGTATTCACGGCAACCCGTCAAAATAAAAGTTTGTTTTTACTTAAAAGACATTGTGCCAGAAATATATTACTATTATTTAGTAGAATGTATGTGATACTATTACTACTGTTGAATGAAATTAATAAAACTTTATTTTTAAGAAATAATCTCACCATATTTCTTCCATGTTTTAATTTTAATAGTAAATCCCCTTTATTTACCAAAAATAAAATTTGAGTGAAACTGTTTTTTGAAACACAATTTTAAATAAGTATAAATAATGTCATTGATTTTTGTACATTTTCTTTTTTTTGACTTTATTAATAAAAATAGTGTTTTTTAATTGGCATGTTTTTCATTGGTACCGAGAACCGTGGATTTTCACTGGTATCGGTACCGAATACAGATATTTTGTTACCATGACAACACTGCCCTCACTGATGAAAAGCAGATTGACCCATTGCTTTTGTTCCTCTTTTGCAAGTCGCTTTGGATGAACCCGTCTGTTAAATGCATAAATGTAAAGTTGAAATCTTGTGTGTGCAGAATTTCCAGAGCCATATGAACGGATTGACGCACCAGCAGAAGATGATGGAGATCCAGCACATGAGCAACGCGTGTCTCGTCACGCTGCTG
>CM041796.1:39209108-39221608 GCA_023376895.1 Aspiorhynchus laticeps
TGGTATAGCTAACTAGCAGTTCAAAAGGATAACCTGATTTTATTTGAAAGTCAGCAGGAAATCAAAGTTGACTTTCTCAGTTCATGTTCCTGCTCTTATTGTGAACAATTTATCAGGGAATTTTATTCCAAAGGATTTATTTTTTAATAATTTTTCATTTTTTTTTTTAAAAGATTTTGTTTCCTGTTATTTTTTCAGTCAAATTTTATATAGAGAAATTTTCACCATCTTGTTCAGGGTTTCCGCGGGGTCTTAAAAAGTCTTAAATTGTACAAGAAAGTCTTAATTATGATTTCAAGAGGTCTTAAATTTGGAGACGGAAAGACCAGAATTGCGATATGGCTGATTGTGACGATTAAACTGCACGATTCAGTCTATTAAAATACATTTAGAATGATCACATAATTTAAGATATGGGGGCAGAAAATGTAGTCTATATTTATATCATTTCATATAGTTAATATCACACGAAGAATGCCGTTTTTTTCTCCAAAAGTCAGCATGATTACAAATGTGATATTAATTTTATGCAACAGTTCAATAAACAAGAAGTTAATATTAAGAGACTTATGTTTTAGACACCATATTGCCTGTTTTTGCTCTATTTCTCCAACAGAAATAATTCCAAACACAGCCACAGCGCTGTTTTGTGTCTCTGAGCAACATGAGAGTGATTCGTTCCTGAATGAATCAACCGTTTAAATGATTCGGTTCAATCACAATGACTCACTTATTAACACTGACTTACTGCCACCTACTGGTGGTTTTAATTTCACATTTAAAGTATCTTCATTTTTTTTTAAATAATTTCAAATATCAGTTTTCAACGTTTTATGTTTCAAATATCAAAACATTAGCCTATTTATGCACTTGTAACTGCAGGTTATCATTCTATGTCCTTCCGAGCTGCATTAAACAGTGTGTAAATACAAACCCGATTCCAAAAAAGTTGGGACACTGTACAAATTGTGAATAAAAACAGAATGCAATGATGTGGAAGTTTCAAATTTCAATATTTTATTCAGAATACAACATAGATGACATATCAAATGTTTAAACTGAGAAAATGTATCATTTTAAGGGAAAAATAAGTTGATTTTAAATTTCATGGCATCAACACATCTCACAAAAGTTGGGACAAGGCCATGTTTACCACTGTGTGGCATCCCCTCTTCTTTTTATAACAGTCTGCAAACGTCTGGGGACTGAGGAGGCAAGATGCTCAAGTTTAGGAATAGGAATGTTGTCCCATTCTTGTCTAATACAGGCTTCTAGTTGCTCAACTGTCTTAGGTCTTCTTTGTCGCATCTTCCTCTTTATGATGCGCCAAATGTTTTCTATGGGTGAAAGATCTGGACTGCAGGGTGGCCATTTCAGTACCCGGATCCTTCTTCTACGCAGCCATGATGTTGTAATTGATGCAGTATGTGGTCTGGCATTGTCATGTTGGAAAATGCAAGGTCTTCCCTGAAAGAGACGACGTCTGGATGGGAGCATATGTTGTTCTAGAACTTGGATATACCTTTCAGCATTGATGGTGCCTTTCCAGATGTGTAAGCTGCCCATGCCACACGCACTCATGCAACCCCATACCATCAGAGATGCAGGCTTCTGAACTGAGCGCTGATAACAACTTGGGTTGTCCTTGTCCTCTTTAGTCCGGATGACATGGCATCCCAGTTTTCCAAAAAGAACTTCAAATTTTGATTCGTCTGACCACAGAACAGTTTTCCACTTTGCCACAGTCCATTTTATATGAGCCTTGGCCCAGAGAAAACGCCTGCGCTTCTGGATCATGTTTAGATATGGCTTCTTTTTTGACCTATAGAGTTTTAGCCGGCAACGGTGGATTGTGTTCACCGACAAAGTTTTCTGGAAGTATTCCTGAGCCCATGTTGTGATTTCCATTACAGTAGCATTCCTGTATGTGATGCAGTGCCGTCTAAGGGCCCGAAGATCACGGGCATCCAGTATGGTTTTCCGGCCTTGACCCTTACGCACAGAGATTGTTCCAGATTCTCTGAATCTATGGATGATATTATGCACTGTAGATGATGATAATTTCAAACTCTTTGCAATTTTTCTCTGAGAAACTCCTTTCTGATATTGCTCCACTATTTTTCGCCGCAGCATTGGGGGAATTGGTGATCCTCTTCCCATCTTGACTTCTGAGAGACACTGCCACTCTGAGAGGCTCTTTTTATACCCAATCATGTTGCCAATTGACCTAATAAGTTGCAAATTGGTCCTCCAGCTGTTCCTTATATGTACATTTAACTTTTCCGGCCTCTTATTGCTACCTGTCCCAACTTTTTTGGAATGGGTAGCTCTCATGAAATCCAAAATGAGCCAATATTTGGCATGACATTTCAAAATGTCTCACTTTCAACATTTGATATGTTATCTATATTCTATTGTGAATAAAATATATGTTTATGAGATTTGTAAATTATTGCATTCCTTTTTTATTCACAATTTGTACAGTGTCCCAACTTTTTTGGAATCGGGTTTGTACATCTAAATGCCTCTTCAGATGCATTGCAAAGATACATTGATACTGATTTCATCTGCTTGGTAACAGCCCAAATGCAAGAATTTGACTTAAAAGATGATGCACACTTTTAGAAAAAATGGCTTAAAGGTAAAAATGCCCATACAACTTATTGGGAAAGACTCATTTCTATCGCTGCTGTGAACTGACCACACAGAATATGAAGAATATCAAAAAAAAATCAGGAGTCAGCTGTCCACAGTAATCTTTAAGATACCAGCACAATAACACACTCAGCAAAGTATCATCTAATTATCGTTATCGATAAAATCCCAGAAAATATCAAGATATCATTTTTTGTCAATATCGCACACCCATAATTCATGTTATTTAATTTATATAATAATTTATTGATAATAATTGTTTAAATCAATATAATAATTAATACTTTTGACTTATCCATTTTCTTAAAAATGGTTTAAAGGCTGAAATGTAAAGTTTATCATTTTATAAAACTTTTAGTTTTTGTGAAAACTTATATCTGAATTGTAAATTATGCTTTTTTATAGTCATTTTACAGTTTAATATGGTACTATAGACATTGCCCTGCCCCGCTCATATGGTATTAATTTTATTTGTTCAGGTCTTAAAAAAGGTCTTAAAAAGTCTTAAATTTGAGTTTAAAAATCCTGCAGAAACCCTGTTGTTATAGTATTTATTAATGTTTAAAATTTGCGTTTATTTTTGTGTTTTCAGTTTTTCGTTTTTGTCATTTAAATTTTTTAATTTAAGATATTTAGGTTTTTAGGTTTGTTTATTGTAGTTTTAGTAATTTAATTTAATGTTTTATTCATTTTGATTATTATTTTTAAAATGTTCAAGTAGCTGCCAATTAACTTCTAATTTTTATTTACTTTTATGTTTTTTTTATCTAATATTTGTTTTATATATTTATATTATTTTATTTACATTTATGTTCAGCTTCAATTAGTGTTGTCAAACGATTAATCACATCCAAAATAATATGTTTACATAATATATGTGTGTGTACTGTGTATATTTATGTATATATAAATACAAACACATGCATCTATATATTTATATAAAATATGTTGTTTATATGTTAAATATATTTATATATAATATAAAATATAAGAATATAAATATATACATATAAATAGTTTCAAAATATTTACTGTATGTGTGTGTATTTATATATACATAATAAAGATACACAGTATGCACAGTAAACAAAAACTTTTATTTTGGATGCGATTAATCGTTAAGTTAACAATAACACTGTATTAAATATCCTATTTTACATCATATTATAGAAGCAAAATGGTTTGTGAATAGTGTTTCCTATTGACTCATGATTTAAATCAGCTTCCTCATAATTAACTCAGTATTATTATAAATGTATTCCCTGTAATATGAGCTTTAGAAAGGCATCAGAATCGTGAGCAGTCATGTTAAATTATCAATAAAGTGTATCAGTTGTTAATGATAATGTTGTTATTGTGCAGCGTTACAAAGCCTTAAAGAAGCACGAAGACTCCGGCTCAACCTCAGCAGAACCAGCAGACCACATCAGTCCAGATCAAACCACTCTGCTCCCAAAACCAGCCCCGCAGACCCTGCAGTCCTGCAGCAGTACCTCACATCCCAGCGCCAGCAGCAGCCACGCACAGGAAGTCCAGCCGCTGGCACAGGAATTCCAGCCACTGGCACAGGAAGTCCAGACACTCACACAGGAAGAAGCCGTCGCCGTGGAGGCGGAGCCGGGGCCCGAGGGGAAGAGCGGCCGGGGCAGGACTCCTGCTAAGAGACGAGGACGAGGAGTGAGACGACGCTGAGACACACAGAACTGTTTCCGCCTCAGAGGACCTTAGTGAAAGCACCCGCCGTAGACCGCTCCGATGGGTTTGTGCCACAGATTCAGCCTCTGACCCTGTTTGTCGTGAGCACACGGACCTCAGACGAAGGGAATGATGGGATACGAAGGGTTCACTTCCATCAAAACATGTTCAGCTCAGAGTTCAGCCCGAAACCAACAAGATGTACATCCATACTTATCATGAGAATTAAATCACTCAATCTTAGTCCTAAAAACAGATCTTTTTAAAGCAGTTTTTCAGCATTATATATATATATAAATAACTTAGATTTTTTTGTCTTGTTTCCAGCCAAGATATCTAAAAATTCTTAAATCAAGAAGGATTTTCTAGACAAGTCAAAATTATTGTCTCGTTTTATAGTCAAAATTAAGCAAGTTTTTGCTTGAAAGAAGCAAAATAATTATTTCAAACAGAAAACAAGATTATTTTGCTTGTTTCAAGCAAAAACTCACTTAATTTTGACTTGTCTAGAAAATCCTTCTTGATATATATATATATATATATATATATATATATAAATATATAATGCTGAAACAATTTTCACCACATATATAACACACACATACACACACACTCTCTCTCACACACACACACTCTCTCACACACACACACACACACATACACACACACTCTCTCACACACACACACACACACACACACACACACGCATACACACACACTCTCTCTCACACACACACACACACACAAACACACACACTCTCTCTCACACCTCTCTCTCACACACACACACTCTCTCACACACACACACTCTCCCTCACACACACACACAGTCTCTCTCACACACACACACACACACTCTCTCACACACACACACACACACACACCCTCCCTCACACACACACACACACACTCTCCCTCACACACACACACACTCACACACACACACACACACACACTCTCTCTCACACACACACACACTCTCTCACACACACAAACACGCTCTCTCTCACACACACACTCCCTCTCTCACACACACACACAGTCTCTCTCTCTCACATACACACACACACACACACACACAGTCTCTCTCACACACACTCACACACGCTCACACACACGCACACACACACACTCGCTCACACACGCACACACACACACACACTCGCACACACACACTCGCTCACACACACACACACTCGCTCACACACACACACTCACTCACTCTCACACACACACACACACACACACACACACACTCTCTCACACACACACACACTCGTCTCAAACACTGAGGTATCTGGATGTTCATCTTCAGTTCTGTGTTCTGATGCACACAGCTGATGTTTCTCTTCATGACTCGAGGCTTATTCTACACACACCGAACCTGTCAGCGCTTCTAGTTCAGCAAACAGGTCCTTTCTGTTTCTACAGCTGATTGTATTCTGGACAATCTCACGAAGAAAGAGAGAAAGAAAGAAAAACGATATTTTGCATAAAGAAAATGAAGCCAATTCTTAGGACTTTTAGGGGTTTTCTATTGTGACATTATTTTCATGACAATTAAGCACATTTTCCCCTCATTCTCATTACTTAAAAATGTAAAACAATAATTATATAGTGTAATATTACAATAAACTGTAACTAATATTACAGTAATATATATACATACAGTAGTCAACATTTGAAGTGGATCAAAAAAGTTAATCAAAGTTGTCCAAATACAAGAACACAGTTTGATTTTAGGACAAATTTGATGAAAGGTTTTGATCCACTTCAAATGTTGACTACTGTATATATATATATATATATATATATATATATATGACATAAAATAAAAATAACACCAAAAAAAAAAACAGAAAAATGTATTATATACTAAATATATGTTTGATATATAATTATATATGCATAGTTTGTATATCTATGTATATATATATTTTCATCATGATAAGAATTTGGGATTAAAATGTGCATAATTAGCATGAAAATGAGTTCAAAAAGTATTGTTGTGACCTAAATATGCTTCTATTTTGTGTAAAACTTAATTTCTTTTTTCTTCTTTGTATTCAGGAGTGAAATGTGAGCTGGACATGTTTTAGTGAGACTCTTAGGTTTGTTCTGTTGATGTGATCTGCTGGTTGTGTATCAGAGGAGTGTGATTATAAGGGCATTAGTCTGAATGTTGTGTTTGAGATGAATTGTATGATTTAGTTGTACACTGGAGACATCAGCAGGAATCTGTGCTGACGCAGAAGCACTGAGAGACTTCTGTTTATCTGTTCTTCTCAACAAAACCCTTCTTACTGCAGAGCATCAGACTGCATTTCACCCCAAAATCAGAGAAACTCCAGACAGCATCAGACCGCATTTCAACCCAAAATCAGAGAAACAGCAGACAGCATCAGACCGCATTTCACCCCAAAATCAGAGAAACACCAGACCGCATTTCACCCCAAAATCAGAGAAACACCAGACAGCATCAGACCACATTTCACCCCAAAATCAGAGAAACTCCAGACAGCATCAGACCGCATTTCACCCCAAAATCAGAGAAACACCAGACAGCATCAGACCGCATTTCACCCCAAAATCAGAGAAACTCCAGACAGTATCAGACCGCATTTCACCCCAAAATCAGAGAAACACCAGACAGCGTCAGACCGCATTTCACCCCAAAATCAGAGAAACACCAGACAGCATCAGACCGCATTTCACCCCAAAATCAGAGAAACACCAGACCGCATTTCACCCCAAAATCAGAGAAACACCAGACAGCATCAGACCGCATTTCACCCCAAAATCAGAGAAACACCAGACAGCATCAGACCGCATTTCACCCCAAAATCAGAGAAACACCAGACAGCATCAGACCACATTTCACCCCAAAATCAGAGAAACTCCAGACAGCATCAGACCGCATTTCACCCCAAAATCAGAGAAACACCAGACAGCATCAGACCGCATTTCACCCCAAAATCAGAGAAACTCCAGACAGTATCAGACCACATTTCACCCCAAAATCAGAGAAACTCCAGACAGCATCAGACCGCATTTCACCCCAAAATCAGAGAAACACCAGACAGCATCAGACCGCATTTCACCCCAAAATCAGAGAAACTCCAGACAGTATCAGACCGCATTTCACCCCAAAATCAGAGAAACACCAGACAGCGTCAGACCGCATTTCACCCCAAAATCAGAGAAACACCAGACAGCATCAGACCGCATTTCACCCCAAAATCAGAGAAACACCAGACCGCATTTCACCCCAAAATCAGAGAAACACCAGACAGCATCAGACCACATTTCACCCCAAAATCAGAGAAACTCCAGACAGTATCAGACCGCATTTCACCCCAAAATCAGAGAAACACCAGACAGCATCAGACCGCATTTCACCCCAAAATCAGAGAAACACCAGACAGCATCAGACCACATTTCACCCCAAAATCAGAGAAACTCCAGACAGCATCAGACCGCATTTCACCCCAAAATCAGAGAAACACCAGACAGCATCAGACCGCATTTCACCCCAAAATCAGAGAAACTCCAGACAGTATCAGACCACATTTCACCCCAAAATCAGAGAAACTCCAGACAGTATCAGACCACATTTCACCCCAAAATCAGAGAAACTCCAGACAGCATCAGACCACATTTCACCCCAAAATCAGAGAAACTCCAGACAGTATCAGACCACATTTCACCCCAAAATCAGAGAAACTCCAGACAGTATCAGACCACATTTCACCCCAAAATCAGAGAAACTCCAGACAGCATCAGACCACATTTCACCCCAAAATCAGAGAAACTCCAGACAGTATCAGACCGCATTTCACCCCAAGATCAGAGAAACTCCAGACAGTATCAGACCACATTTCACCCCAAAATCAGAGAAACTCCAGACAGTATCAGACCGCATTTCACCCCAAGATCAGAGAAACTCCAGACAGCATCAGACCACATTTCACCCCAAAATCAGAGAAACTCCAGACAGTATCAGACCGCATTTCACCCCAAAATCAGAGAAACTCCAGACAGCATCAGACCACATTTCACCCCAAAATCAGAGAAACTCCAGACAGTATCAGACCGCATTTCACCCCAAGATCAGAGAAACTGCAGACAGCATCAGACCGCATTTCACCCCAAAATCAGAGAAACACCAGACAGCATCAGACCGCATTTCACCCCAAGATCAGAGAAACATCAGACAGCATCAGACCGCATTTCACCCCAAAATCAGAGAAACACCAGACAGCATCAGACCGCATTTCACCCCAAAATCAGAGAAACACCAGACAGCATCAGACCGCATTTCACCCCAAGATCAGAGAAACACCAGACAGCATCAGACCGCATTTCACCCCAAAATCAGAGAAACACCAGACAGCATCAGACCGCATTTCACCCCAAAATCAGAGAAACTCCAGACCGCATTTCACCCCAAAATCAGAGAAACATCAGACCGCATCAGACCGCATTTCACCCCAAAATCAGAGAAACTCCAGACCGCATTTCACCCCAAAATCAGAGAAACTCCAGACAGCATCAGACCGCATTTCACCCCAAGATCAGAGAAACTGCAGACAGCATCAGACCGCATTTCACCCCAAAATCAGAGAAACACCAGACAGCATCAGACCGCATTTCACCCCAAAATCAGAGAAACTCCAGACCGCATTTCACCCCAAAATCAGAGAAACATCAGACCGCATCAGACCGCATTTCACCCCAAGATCAGAGAAACTGCAGACAGCATCAGACCGCATTTCACCCCAAAATCAGAGAAACACCAGACAGCATCAGACCGCATTTCACCCCAAAATCAGAGAAACTCCAGACAGCATCAGACCACATTTTAAAAAAAAATGTATTAATGGGTTTTTTTTTGGAAGCTTTTTGCAATTTTTGTTGGACCATAAAGATTTTTGGTAACACTTTACAATAAGGTTCATTAGTTAACATTAGTAAACATGAACTAAGAATGAACAGCATTTATTAATCTCAGTTAATGTTAATTTCAGTATTTATTAATGCATTATTAAAATCACAAGCTGTGTTTGTTAACATTAGTTAATGCACTAACATGAATAAACAATGAACAACTGTATTTTCATTAACTAACATTAACAAAGATTAATAAATAGTGTAATAAATGCATTGGTCATATTAGTTAATACATTAATGTTAACAAATTACACGTTGTAAAGTGTTACCATATGTTTTCTGGCATTGACACATTATTTACAGCATGACAGTTAAACACATTTTTACCATTTTTTTTCTCAGATATCTTTTTTATTACTGTAATGCTGTATTTTTACATTACAAACATTACAACCTTGATGCATAAATACTTTGTAGGAGTATATATATATATAATTATATATGTGTGTATATATATATATATATATAATATATATATTTTTTTTGGTTTTGTGGTGAAATGTGAGCAGGTCATGTTCTCTTTGAAAGGAAGAAATTTAATTTTTCATGATTCTTATGGAAGGAACCGCTCAAACCTTTCACTGTATTTTTTTAGAAAACCAACCATCAAACTAGTTCCCAGGAGTCAGGTTAGCAAGACCAGCTTAAACCAGCTGAGACCAGCAAAGCACTTCAGGCTGGTTTAAACTGGTCTCCAGCAGGAGATGCTGATCTGTTTATTATGGCTTCATCTGTAATGGAAACACGCTGATTGAGGAATATCACAGATATAATAACTGGAGCTCCGTCATAGACTCGTGATTATGAGCAGATGATACGTGTTTTGAAAGAGGAAGACTTCATTTAAGGCAAGCTAATCATAAACCTGTCAGATCAGAGTTTCAGCAGCAGAACTGAACAGAACCAGTGTTTTATAGCTGCTGAGCTTCATCCCGTGTTTGTTTGCTGCTTTCAGCTCTTTTTAATTTCTATTAAAATATTTGATGATTATGAGGACTATTGGATTATTTATGAACTTTACAACTTGACCGAAGAACTTGTTTATATTTAAAAAAAAATGTTTTCTCATATCAGTGTTATTTTAGTATCGTTCAGATGCTACTATAGCTTTTAATATTTTAAATTTATTCAATTTTAATATTTTCTGTTTTCATTTTAAGTTAGTTTATTTATATTTTAATATTTTCTGTGTTTATTTTAATTTGAGGTAAAGTTTTTGGTAATTATGTTCTCATTTTTTGTTTTTTATTAATTTTTTATTTCTATTTTGGTCATTTTAGCAAATCAAGTTAAACAAATTAAATGAGAAATTATGCCTTGGCAATGATTTTTATGCTTTTTAGGACTGTCATAATTCTCAATATAATATCAAACTGTCCGGTACGACATCCACGGTTCAATACGCACTTGTGAATTGCGGTTTTGCATATAAATAATATCCATGTGTTTGATTTCTCTCAGAATTTGACATTTGAAATATTTGAAACATTCAGATTTGAACGAGCATCTTCTCTTGTAATAACAAACCTGTCGTTCAGCAAAAGAGAACATTATAACTTCCTTTTGTGATCTGATGTGGCTTCATATCACAGAATGAAGCAGAAAATATATTCTATACTGTAATAAAGGCTATATCGGCTTACAAATATACTAAATCGTTATGAAAATACCCCGAGATGGATTGAAGAACACAGATAAACCATGTATTGTCTCAGACGAGTGTTTAGTCTCCTTACATTTCATCATTCATAACATTTAACATCATATCTTCTTTTTACTCAGTCCTGATGTCTTTATCTATATCAGCGATGTCCTGGAACATCATCAGTTCTGTTACTTCTGTGAAGCATAAGTGTGTTTTCTGCACGAGAGCACCCTCTGGTGTCCAGTATGAATCAAACACACATTACATGTGTTTATAGAGCTCAATAATGACCAATACATCCTATTTTGGGTTAAAAATCTGAAAAATAATACCTCTCTCAAAAGAAATGTTAAGCAAACATATAATAATCCAGTGTGCAGAGGTTTACAGGAGCTTTTTATTGTTCATTTGTTGCAAAAAAAACACTTTGATGTGCCAAGCTCAATCAACCGCACCAAAAACTGAGGTATGTGTTGAACCGTGGACTAACTGTATTGTTGCATCCCTAAAGCTTTTGTATATATATATCTATCACTATAATAACTCTGTCACATATTGCATATCCTAATAAGCCATTAGAGGCTTCAATCTAACACAGCACAGTTTACACAGACATCAACACATTTCCACACATATTCATATTATATATCATATATCCAGTGTTGGGCAGTAACTAGTTACTAGTAATTTAGTTACTGTAATAATATTACTTTTTGCAGTAACTAGTAGTGTAACTATAATACTAATAAGATTTCAGTAATAATATTACAGTTACATCTATAAAACAGCTTAGTTACTTGTGATGCCTCGACCCGCTGATTTAAAATCAAATAATTCATAGATTTATGTTCATAATTAATGTGCAGCAGACGAGCTCGGAATATGGTTTGCATTCAGCAGATATAAATATTGCATTTTATTGATTTTGTCAAGAAAAAAGATGATCTGAACACTGTTGTGTATTACTTTACTCTGCGTTACATCCCTCTGATCAACATCTGCTACATTATATTACTATAACTAAACATCTTTTTGGAAAATTAAACAGCTTCTTACAAACTTATGTGATTTCATAAAATACATAATGAAATATAATCGTATATATGGGTAACGGAGAAATTACTTCAAGCTACACATGACAGTTAATGAGATTAATACACTTCTTGAATGTCATCAATCACTATTGAGTGTTTGTAATAACTAATAATGTGGATTTTGGTCAAATGATGAGGATGAAATATGTTATTAGTAACATTTATGTGGAAGATACACAGTTACAACTTCTGTGCGGCGTGAAGAAACAATGTAACTAGTAGTGTAACTAATTACTGTTGCCAGAAAGTAATAAGTAAAGTAACTATTACTTTTGAAAGGAGTAACTAGTAATGAGTGATATATTACATTATTTGAGTAACGAGTCCAACACTGTATATATCATATGAAAGTAATAAGCCATTAGAGGCTTTAATCTAACAGCACAGTTTACACAGTCGACATCAACACATTTCCACACATATTCATATTATATATCATATGAAAGTAATAAGCCACTAGA
>CM041796.1:39226608-39311608 GCA_023376895.1 Aspiorhynchus laticeps
TACACTACACTACAGTACACTACAGTCAGTACGAGCCGCACATAGTCCGCAGCACCAAACAGCCGTGAGTACACTATACTACACTACACTACACTACACTACACTACACTACAGTACACTACAGTCAGTACGAGCCGCACATAGTCCGCAGCACCAAACAGCCGTGAGTACACTACACTACACTACACTACACTACACTACACTACACTACAGTCAGTACGAGCCGCACATAGTCCGCAGCACCAAACAGCCGTGAGTACACTACACTACACTACACTACACTACACTACACTACACTACACTACAGTCAGTACGAGCCGCACATAGTCCGCAGCACTAAACAGCCGTGAGTACACTACACTACACTACACTACACTACACTACACTACAGTCAGTACGAGCCGCACATAGTCCGCAGCACCAAACAGCCGTGAGTACACTACACTACACTACACTACACTACACTACACTACACTACACTACAGTCAGTACGAGCCGCACATAGTCCGCAGCACTAAACAGCCGTGAGTACACTATACTACACTACACTACACTACACTACACTACACTACACTACAGTCAGTACGAGCCGCACATAGTCCACAGCACCAAACAGCCGTGAGTACACTATACTACACTACACTACACTACACTACACTACACTACAGTCAGTACGAGCCGCACATAGTCCACAGCACCAAACAGCCGTGAGTACACTATACTACACTACACTACACTACACTACACTACAGTCAGTACGAGCCGCACATAGTCCGCAGCACTAAACAGCCGTGAGTACACTACACTACACTACACTACACTACTGTCAGTACGAGCCGCACATAGTCCACAGCACCAAACAGCCGTGAGTACACTATACTACACTACACTATACTACACTACACTACACTACACTACAGTCAGTACGAGCCGCACATAGTCCGCAGCACCAAACAGCCGTGAGTACACTATACTACACTACACTACACTACACTACACTACACTACAGTACACTACAGTCAGTACGAGCCGCACATAGTCCGCAGCACCAAACAGCCGTGAGTACACTACACTACACTACACTACACTACACTACACTACACTACAGTCAGTACGAGCCGCACATAGTCCGCAGCACCAAACAGCCGTGAGTACACTACACTACACTACACTACACTACACTACACTACACTACACTACAGTCAGTACGAGCCGCACATAGTCCGCAGCACTAAACAGCCGTGAGTACACTACACTACACTACACTACACTACACTACACTACAGTCAGTACGAGCCGCACATAGTCCGCAGCACCAAACAGCCGTGAGTACACTACACTACACTACACTACACTACACTACACTACACTACACTACAGTCAGTACGAGCCGCACATAGTCCGCAGCACTAAACAGCCGTGAGTACACTATACTACACTACACTACACTACACTACACTACACTACACTACAGTCAGTACGAGCCGCACATAGTCCACAGCACCAAACAGCCGTGAGTACACTATACTACACTACACTACACTACACTACACTACACTACAGTCAGTACGAGCCGCACATAGTCCACAGCACCAAACAGCCGTGAGTACACTATACTACACTACACTACACTACACTACACTACACTACACTACAGTCAGTACGAGCCGCACATAGTCCGCAGCACTAAACAGCCGTGAGTACACTACACTACACTACACTACACTACTGTCAGTACGAGCCGCACATAGTCCACAGCACCAAACAGCCGTGAGTACACTATACTACACTACACTATACTACACTACACTACACTACACTACAGTCAGTACGAGCCGCACATAGTCCGCAGCACCAAACAGCCGTGAGTACACTACACTACACTACACTACACTACAGTACACTACACTACACTACACTACACTACACTACAGTCAGTACGAGCCGCACATAGTCCGCAGCACCAAACAGCCGTGAGTACACTACACTACACTACACTACAGTCAGTACGAGCCGCACATAGTCCGCAGCACCAAACAGCCGTGAGTACACTACACTATACTACACTACACTACAGTACACTACACTACACTACACTACACTACAGTCAGTACGAGCCGCACATAGTCCGCAGCACCAAACAGCCGTGAGTACACTACACTGCACTACTCTACACTACACGACAGTACACTACACGACACTGCACTACACTACACTACACTACACTACACTACACTACAGTACACTACAGTCAGTACGAGCCGCACATAGTCCGCAGCACCAAACAGCCGTGAGTACACTACACTACACGACACTACAGTCAGTACGAGCCGCACATAGTCCGCAGCACCAAACAGCCGTGAGTACACTACTCTATACTACAGTACACTACAGTACACTACACTACACTACACTACACTACAGTCAGTACGAGCCGCACATAGTCCGCAGCACCAAACAGCCGTGAGTACACTACTCTATACTACAGTACACTACACTACACTACACTACACTACACTACAGTCAGTACGAGCCGCACATAGTCCGCAGCACCAAACAGCCGTGAGTACACTACACTACACTGCACTATACTACACTACACTACACTACACTACACTACACTACACTACAGTACACTACAGTCAGTACGAGCCGCACATAGTCCGCAGCACCAAACAGCCGTGAGTACACTACACTACACTACACTACACTACACTACAGTCAGTACGAGCCGCACATAGTCCGCAGCACCAAACAGCCGTGAGTACACTACACTACACGACACTACAGTCAGTACGAGCCGCACATAGTCCGCAGCACTAAACAGCCGTGAGTACACTACACTACAGTACAGTACACTACACGACACTACAGTACACTACACTACAGTCAGTACGAGCCGCACATAGTCCGCAGCACTAAACAGCCGTGAGTACACTACACTACACTACACTACACTACTGTCAGTACGAGCCGCACATAGTCCGCAGCACTAAACAGCCGTGAGTACACTACACTATACTACACTACACTACACTACACTACAGTCAGTACGAGCCGCACATAGTCCGCAGCACTAAACAGCCGTGAGTACACTACACTATACTACACTACACTACACTACACTACAGTCAGTACGAGCCGCACATAGTCCGCAGCACTAAACAGCCGTGAGTACACTACACTATACTACACTACACTACAGTACACTACACTACACTACAGTCAGTACGAGCCGCACATAGTCAGCAGCACTAAACAGCCGTGAGTACACTACACTATACTACTCTACACTACAGTACACTACACTACACTACACTACAGTCAGTACGAGCCGCACATAGTCCGCAGCACTAAACAGCCGTGAGTACACTACACTACACTACAGTACACTACACTACACTACACTACAGTCAGTACGAGCCGCACATAGTCCGCAGCACTAAACAGCCGTGAGTACACTACTCTATACTACAGTACACTACACTACAGTACTCTACACTACAGTCAGTACGAGCCGCACATAGTCCGCAGCACTAAACAGCCGTGAGTACACTACAGTACACTACACTACAGTCAGTACAAGCCGCACATAGTCCGCAGCACTAAACAGCCGTGAGTACACTACACTACACTACACTACACTACACTATACTACACTACAGTACACTACAGTCAGTACGAGCCGCACATAGTCCGCAGCACCAAACAGCCGTGAGTACACTACACTACAGTACACTACACTATACTACACTACACTACACTACACTACAGTCAGTACGAGCCGCACATAGTCCGCAGCACTAAACAGCCGTGAGTACACTACACTACAGTACACTACACTACACTACACTACACTACAGTCAGTACGAGCCGCACATAGTCCGCAGCACCAAACAGCCGTGAGTACACTACACTATACTACACTACACTACAGTCAGTACGAGCCGCACATAGTCCGCAGCACCAAACAGCCGTGAGTACACTACACTACACTACACTATACTACAGTCAGTACGAGCCGCACATAGTCAGCAGCACCAAACAGCCGTGAGTACACTACACTATACTACACTACACTACACTACAGTCAGTACGAGCCGCACATAGTCCGCAGCACCAAACAGCCGTGAGTACACTACACTATACTACACTACACTACACTACAGTCAGTACGAGCCGCACATAGTCCGCAGCACCAAACAGCCGTGAGTACACTATACTACACTACACTACACTACACTACAGTCAGTACGAGCCGCACATAGTCCGCAGCACCAAACAGCCGTGAGTACACTATACTACACTACACTACACTACAGTCAGTACGAGCCGCACATAGTCCGCAGCACCAAACAGCCGTGAGTACACTACACTATACTACACTACACTACAGTCAGTACGAGCCGCACATAGTCCGCAGCACCAAACAGCCGTGAGTACACTATACTACACTACACTACACTACAGTCAGTACGAGCCGCACATAGTCAGCAGCACCAAACAGCCGTGAGTACACTACACTACACTACAGTCAGTACGAGCCGCACATAGTCCGCAGCAGCAAACAGCCGTGAGTACTCTACACTACACTACACTATACTACACTACAGTACTCTACTCTACACTACAGTACTCTACTCTACACTACACTACTCTACTCTACACTACACTACACGACAGTACACTACTCTACACGACAGTACACTACTCTACACTACACTACACGACAGTACACTACAGTACACTACTCTACTCTACAGTACACTACTCTACTCTACAGTACACTACTCTACTCTACACTACAGTACACTACTCTACTCTACACTACAGTACACTACTCTACTCTACACTACAGTACACTACTCTACACTACACGACAGTACACTACTCTACACGACAGTACACTACTCTACACTACACGACAGTACACTACTCTACACTACACGACAGTACACTACTCTACACTACACGACAGTACACTACTCTACACGACAGTACACTACTCTACACTACACGACAGTACACTACTCTACACGACAGTACACTACTCTACTCTACACGACAGTACACTACTCTACACGACAGTACACTACTCTACACTACACGACAGTACACTACTCTACACGACAGTACACTACTCTACACGACAGTACACTACTCTACACGACAGTACACTACTCTACACTACACGACAGTACACTACTCTACACTACACGACAGTACACTACTCTACACTACACGACAGTACACTACTCTACACTACACGACAGTACACTACTCTACACTACACGACAGTACACTACTCTACACGACAGTACACTACTCTACACTACACGACAGTACACTACTCTACACGACAGTACACTACTCTACACTACACGACAGTACACTACTCTACACTACACGACAGTACACTACTCTACACTACACGACAGTACACTACTCTACACTACACGACAGTACACTACTCTACTCTACACTACTCTACTCTACACTACTCTACTCTACACTACTCTACTCTACACTACTCTACTCTACACTACAATACACGACAGTACACTACTCTACACGACAGTACACTACTCTACTCTACACTACACTACACGACAGTACACTACTCTACACTACACTACACGACAGTACACTACAGTACACTACTCTACTCTACAGTACACTACTCTACTCTACACGACAGTACACTACTCTACACGACAGTACACTACTCTACACGACAGTACACTACTCTACACGACAGTACACTACTCTACACTACACGACAGTACACTACTCTACACGACAGTACACTACTCTACACGACAGTACACTACTCTACACGACAGTACACTACTCTACACGACAGTACACTACTCTACACTACACGACAGTACACTACTCTACACGACAGTACACTACTCTACACTACACGACAGTACACTACTCTACACTACACGACAGTACACTACTCTACACTACACGACAGTACACTACTCTACTCTACACTACTCTACTCTACACTACTCTACTCTACACTACTCTACTCTACACTACAATACACGACAGTACACTACTCTACACGACAGTACACTACTCTACTCTACACTACACTACACGACAGTACACTACTCTACACTACACTACACGACAGTACACTACAGTACACTACTCTACTCTACAGTACACTACTCTACTCTACACGACAGTACACTACTCTACACGACAGTACACTACTCTACACGACAGTACACTACTCTACTCTACACGACAGTACACTACTCTACACGACAGTACACTACTCTACACGACAGTACACTACACTACACGACAGTACACTACTCTACACGACATTACACTACTCTACACTACACTACTCTACACGACAGTACACTACTCTACACTACACGACAGTACACTACTCTACACGACAGTACACTACTCTACACGACAGTACACTACTCTACACGACACTACACTACACTAAACTACACTACACGACATTACACTACTCTACACGACAGTACACTACTCTACACGACAGTACACTACACTACACGACAGTACACTACTCTACACGACAGTACACTACTCTACTCTACACGACAGTACTCTACACTACACGACAGTACTCTACACTACACGACAGTACACTACTCTACACTACACGACAGTACACTACTCTACACGACAGTACACTACTCTACACTACACTACTCTACACGACAGTACACTACTCTACACGACAGTACACTACTCTACACTACACAACAGTACACTACTCTACACTACACAACAGTACACTACTCTACACGACAGTACACTACTCTACACGACAGTACACTACTCTACACGACAGTACACTACTCTACTCTACACGACAGTACACTACTCTACACGACAGTACACTACTCTACACGACAGTACACTACTCTACACGACAGTACACTACTCTACACGACAGTACACTACACTACACGACAGTACACTACTCTACACGACAGTACTCTACACTACACTACACGACAGTACTCTACACTACACGACAGTACACTACTCTACACTACACTACTCTACACGACAGTACACTACTCTACACGACAGTACTCTACACTACACTACACGACAGTACTCTACACTACACGACAGTACACTACTCTACACTACACGACAGTACACTACTCTACACGACAGTACACTACTCTACACGACATTACACTACTCTACACTACACTACTCTACATGACCGTACACTACTCTACACTACACGACAGTACACTACTCTACACGACAGTACACTACTCTACACGACAGTACACTACTCTACGCGACAGTACACTACTCTACGCGACAGTACACTACTCTACACTACACGACAGTACACTACTCTACACGACAGTACACTACTCTACTCTACACGACAGTACACTACACTAAACTACACTACACGACATTACACTACTCTACAGTACACTACTCTACACGACAGTACACGACTCTACACTACACGACAGTACACTACTCTACACGACAGTACACTACTGTACACTACACGACAGTACACTACTCTACACGACAGTACACTACTCTACTCTACACTACACGACAGTACACTACACTACTCTACACGACAGTACACTACTCTACACTACAGTCAGTACGAGCCGCACATAGTCCGCAGCACTAAACAGCCGTGAGTACACTACACTACACTACACTACAGTCAGTACGAGCCGCACATAGTCCGCAGCACCAAACAGCCGTGAGTACACTACACTACACTACACTACAGTCAGTACGAGCCGCACATAGTCCGCAGCACCAAACAGCCGTGAGTATACTACACTACAGTACACTACACTACACTATACTACACTACACTACAGTCAGTACGAGCCGCACATAGTCCGCAGCACCAAACAGCCGTGAGTACACTACACTACACTACACTACAGTCAGTACGAGCCGCACATAGTCCGCAGCACCAAACAGCCGTGAGTACACTACACTATACTACACTACACTACAGTACACTACACTACACTACACTACACTACACTACACTACAGTCAGTACGAGCCGCACATAGTCCGCAGCACCAAACAGCCGTGAGTACACTACACTACACTACACTACAGTCAGTACGAGCCGCACATAGTCCGCAGCACCAAACAGCCGTGAGTACACTACACTACACTACACTACACTACACTACAGTCAGTACGAGCCGCACAGTACGCTACTCTAAATGACAGTACACTACACTACTCTACACGACAGTACACTACTCTACACGACAGTACACTACTCTACACGACAGTACACTACTCTACACTACACGACAGTACACTACTCTACACTACACGACAGTACACTACTCTACACTACACGACAGTACACTACTCTACACGACAGTACACTACTCTACTCTACACGACAGTACACTACTCTACTCTACACGACAGTACACTACTCTACACTACACGACAGTACACTACTCTACACGACAGTACACTACTCTACTCTACACGACAGTACACTACTCTACTCTACACGACAGTACACTACTCTACACGACATTACACTACTCTACACGACATTACACTACTCTACACGACAGTACACTACTCTACACGACAGTACACTACTCTACACGACAGTACACTACTCTACTCTACACGACAGTACACTACTCTACACTACACGACAGTACACTACTCTACACTACAGTACACTACTCTACACGACAGTACACTACTCTACACGACAGTACACTACTCTACACGACAGTACACTACTCTACACGACAGTACACTACTCTACACGACAGTACACTACTCTACACGACAGTACACTACTCTACACGACAGTACACTACTCTACACGACAGTACACTACTCTACACTACACGACAGTACACTACTCTACACGACAGTACACTACTCTACTCTACATGACAGTACACTACTCTACACGACAGTACACTACTCTACACTACACGACAGTACACTACTCTACACGACAGTACACTACTCCACTCTACACGACAGTACACTACTCCACTCTACACGACAGTACACTACACGACAGTACACGACAGTACACTACACGACAGTACACTACACGACAGTACACTACACTGCACTACAGTACACTACACTGCACTACAGTAAACTACTCTACACTACAGTACACTGCTCTACAGTACACTACACTGCACTACAGTACTCTACACTACAGTACACTACTCTACACTACAGTACAGAACACCACTGAAGGTGTATGAATTCACACTTTAAACCTCAGAGACCAGCAGCAATATGTTTAACCCAGTACACTGCACTATACTACACTACACAACAGTACACTTTTTTTTTTTATAAATTTATTTCAGTTTTAGTTAGTTTAGTACCATTTTAGAGTAATGTTAAACTAAACGAAAATGAGAAATGTTGCCTTGGAAACTAGTAACTATTTAATTTTAATTAATTAATTATTTAATTAAACTTTAATAGTTCTAGTTCCAGATAATAACCCCGGCACAGTAAGACCAGGAACGTGCATTACTAAAGTGAATGAGTTTTGATTTCATATTCATATATTTGCTTTGTTTTTCCTCAGAGATCATCTCTTCTGCAAGCTCACGTTACGTCACATCAACCGTGTGCCGCAGCATGTTGTGCGTCACGTCAGCGGCAGACGCTACAGGAGAGCTCTGGAGCAGTGTAAGTCACAGCCGCGTTTCTTTGACCATCACAGCTCTGCATGAGGTTACTGAGCACTTGTGTTGTTGTGGTCAGACGAGGAGTGTGTCCGGCAGGGTGTGGAGTTCGTTCCTGTGCAGCTCAAGCAGAAGAAGAGACCCAAAGAGGCCGCAGGAAGTGAGGGTCGGGCCACAGGAAGTGAGCGGCGAGACAGCAGGAAGCAGGACAGTGGCGTCTGGTCCCCGAGCTTGAGCGACGGCGAGGACAGCGACTCCTCGGACAGCATGTCCGATCTTTACCCACGTCAGTGCCGTTCTTCATTAATAGTGCTGTCAAACGATTAATCGCATCCAAAATAAAAGTTTTTGTTTACATAATATATGTGACCCTGGAGCACAAAACCAGTCATAAGGGTCAATTTATTGAAATTGAGATTTATGCATCATCTGAAAACTGAATAAATAAGTTTTCCATTGATGTATGGTTTATGATAGGACAATATTTGAAAAATCTGGAATGTGAGGGTGCAAAAAAATCTAAATATTGAGAAAATCATCTTTAAAGTTGTTCAAATGAAGTTCTTAGCAATGCATATTACTAATCAAAAATTAAGTTTTGATATATTTATGGTAGGGAATTTACAAAATATCTTCATGGAACATGATATTAATATCCTAATGATTTTTGGCATAAAAGAAAAAAGGATAATTTTGACTCATACAATGTATGTTTGGCTATTGCTACAAATACACCTGTGCTACTTATGACTGCTTTTGTGCTCCAGGGTCACATGTGTGCTGTGTATATTTATTATGTATATATAAATACACACACATGCATGTATATAATTAAGAAAAATGTTATGTTTACATATGTAATGTGTATATATAATATAAAGTATATACATGTAAATATTTTCAAAATATATGCTGTATATACATAATAAATATACACACACACTTATGTAAACAAAAACTTTTATTATGGATGTGATTAATCGTTTGACAGCACTAATCGCTAACGTCAGTCATGTCTCTCTGCAGCGTCTGTGTTCACCGTGAAGGAGCCGGACGATGAGCAGAACGTCAATGAGGCTGAGGAAGATGATTTTCAGACTGATGATGATGAAGATGTGTCTGAAATGGAAGTAGAAAACCAGACGCAGAAACGCAAAAAGGTGAGTGTGACTGAATCACGTTTGCTGTGATAATGAAAGTTAAAAGACAGTTTAATCATTAAAAATGTGCATCAATATTTGATTTGCATGCAGTTAATTCACAGCGTCACATATCAGTGTTATTATAATTGACTAAAACATTAACAAAAATTACTTAATAAAAAAAACTTATTTCAGCTACTTGCCAAAACAACATTTCTCATTTTAGATTAACTTGATGTGCTAAAATAACTAAAAACTAAAATAGAAATTAACAAAAACTAAATATACATATCAAAAAGGCTAATAAAATTAAACTGAAAAATATAAAAACTAATTTATAATATTAGCAGAAACTACAGTCATATCTCAATTATACTAAAATAATGCTCCTGTTACTGATGTAACCTCGGTTCCCTGAGATAAGGGGACGAGCGTTGCGTTGAACGCATATGAAGAAAACTCCTGTTTTACTCTGTACTGAAGCCTGATTTGTTCAGGTTTGTGTAGCTGCACAAACCAATGGCGCTTTAGCCCGCCAGAAAGGACCACTATGTAAGTCAGCTCAGAGCGCCATTTCATCAGAATCATTCGACTGAAACGACAGTCATCGATTCGCATGCAGCTTATAGCGTGGCAAGTGACGCAACGCTTGTTCCCTTATCTCAGGGAACCGAGGTTACATCAGTAACCACAGTGTGTCCTATCGAATGGTCTCTCCCGTTGCATTTGAATGCATATGGGGAACACATCCAATCATGCCGTGCTATGAGCAGATACAGAAATGTCTGCTCTGCGAGCCCAGTCCCAGAGCACTCCTAAGACCATGAGCACATTGTGCCCCAAGCTTATAGCTGAGAGCCACAAATATGACCAGCTTCTCCCAAAGGGGGAAGAATGGCAGTTAAACAGAAAGAATCCGTGCCTGCAGGGCAGGGACGTCCAAATTGTGAAATCTGGCAAATGTGGACGGCGACAAACAGCCGGCGACCGCGCAAATGTCACTAATAGAAATCCTGCTTGACCACGCCCAGGAGGAGGCCATTCCTCTTGTGGAGTGGGCCCTCACACCTATGGGGCATTGTAAGCCTTCTGAGGCGTAAGCCAAGGCTATTGTATCCACTATCCAGCGGGAGAGTCTTTGCTTTTTAACCGGCAGCCCTTTGTGGTGGCCTCCGAAGCAAACGAAGAGCTACTCTGACTGTCTGATCAGGATGGTGTGCTCCAGATACACACTCAATACCCTCACAGAGGGCAGTCCCAACCCCACGCCCACTTGAAACAGGCAAGAGGTTGTCCAGGGGGCCACAGCTCTGACACAGCGATGGTTTACCCTGATGCAAAACCGTGCCAGGCATGGGATGGAACACTGGCTTTGAGCCAAAATTGAAGAGGCCGCGTGTGGAGCAGGCCTAGAGGAGGCGGGCGCCATGAGGCCAAGTAACCTCTGAAAAACCTTCAAGGGACGTATCATCCCCAGTTTGAGAGATACCGCTGAATAATCGGGGATCGTTCCGGTGTAATCCATGCCCGCATTTGGGCGGAGTCTAAGATTGCTCCCAGAAAGACAGCCTGCTGTCTGGGTAACAAATGACTCTTCTGCAGGTTGATCATCAACCCAAGGCACTCTAAGTGGCTGAGTAACAGCTCTCTGTAAGCAACCAATTCCCATTCTGATCTGGCTAGAACCAGCCAATCGTCGAGGTAGTTTAATATGCAGTTTCACATCTGTCTCAGAAGGGAAAGAGCCGTGTCTATGCACTTCGTAAATGTGCGCAGGGCCAGAGACAGTCCAAACGGTAGGTATGCATAATGATAGGCCACTCCTTCGAAGGTGAATCTCAAGAACAGTCTGTGAAGGGGGTCTATGTGGATGTGAAAGTACATGTCTTTCAGATCCACTGTCAAAAACCAGTCCTTGGGGCAAATGTGCGCAAGGATCTGTTTGATAGTTAACATTTTGAACGGCCGGCGCATAAGCAATGTCTGAGATCCAGAATCTCCACTTTTTGCAAGCAGTGTCTGCACTTCTTGTCAGAGAACAAAGAGCTTCGTTGTCCGGAACAGAAGTTTTAATAACGCCTCTGAAACGAAGTGGCCTGCGAGCGAACTGAAGTGAGTAGCCTCGTCGAATTGTTTAAAACCCAACTTGATGCGCCCTCTATAGCTGCCCAAGCCCTGAACCGGGATGCGAGGGGATCTATTTTTTAGAATGAAAGCTCGCCGTGAGAGGGCGGGGAACTTATATTGGCCTGTGAGAGAGTGTGAAGAGGACATTTGCTCTTTTGAGTATGTGGGTCCGCTACCCTAGGTTGAAGTATAAGTGTAGAGGTGACCGTGCTTTCTCTGTAGTTGCCCCCAGACTCTGGAATTAATTACCTATCACAATCAGACTTGCTCCCTCTGTATCAGCATTTAAGTCTAGCTTAAAAACTTATGTTTGATAAGGCTTATAATCTGTATTAATACTTTCCTGACTTACATTGTTTTTTTTATTATACTTTGTGTACTTTTTTAGTAAATGTGTTTGTTTGTTTTTTGCTGTAAAGCTCATTGTTCGTTAAATGTAAGTTTTAGTTTTTTTAAAGTAACGACCAAGCGGCCAGAGTTGATCGAAGCCTATGTTTGATCAATTTAGACTTTTCTCAAATCATCACGACTTGCCTAAATAAAAATCTATAGATATAAAACAGTTCAAGCATATCACAATGTTAGTTTAAACGTTTAACCTAGAAAAATGTGCACTATTAGGTGCATAATCGTTTGTTCGGAGAGTGGAAACTAAAGCGCATTTTGCAGGACATGGAGGCGCCAGCGCGATGTGGAAACAACTTAAAATACGCCCATCATTTTTGCTCATAAAGGTAAGAGTAATACATCATTCGGAACTGTAAAGGGTCTACTTTGTGCACTCATAATATCAACAAAACAATGTGCTTTTATAAAATAAAGAAAACAAAAAGGATCCGCTTTCTACTGTCTCGGTCTTGAACAGGAGCGCTTCACAATGATGAACCAAAACTCAGCGAATACTTGCCTCACAGGAATGATAAATATATCTAAGGAAAGCTACTTTAAAACAAAATAATTCAAATGAAAACAAAAACTTTCATTATGCAATCCGTAAAGATGCATTTCTCTCTAAAGGCGCGTCCAATGAGGAGATATAAACTAACTTGTATAACACTAGTTGAAGAATAATCATTCAAATATCTCTTTACTATTTTCCCCCGACGCACTCATGGTAATTACTTTTGCTGGGTTTTGCGGCAAACTTTAGCCTATTGCTTGCATTTGCATGCGGAACTCTTACAGCTGCGCTGAAGGCACTCACGCTCGCTGCTGCTGGTGGTCTTGACAGTTGCGGTCTCGTGTTGTTTCCACCAGCGCGGCAAATCTTTTTCATCGCCATAATTGATGGATGTCTAAAATATAAAAAGGAGAAGCCCAAAACAGGCCCAAAGCCCAGCCCGCGTCTGAGCTATGTGAAAATTGAAAAAGGGCTCCTTGAACGAGCCACACTCACGGCGCGACATTTGCAACCACTCGCTGAATTTGCTCTAGGAAATTTGCTCTTTCAACGCACTTCTACCGGGGGCTCTTCAATGGCGGCAAGAAGAGCTGGAGCTTTTTCCTTGGCTGCTGCTTCTTCGGCTTCCTTGCAGAGTCAGCAAAGAGATGATCCTCGTTGGCTGAAGGAGACGATTCTGATGAAATGGCACTCTGAGCTGACTTATATAGCGGTTGGCTCCGCCCATTCTGGCGGGCTGAAGCACCATTGGTTTGTGCAGCTACACAAACGTGAACAAATCAGGCTTCAGTACGGAGTAAAACAGGAGTTTTCCCCATATGCATTCAAATGCAACGGAAGAGACCGTTCAATAGGGAACACTAGTTTCACAGCAGTTTTACACATGAATGATTTCACTGTATTTTAGGTATGCTCATTTTTTATTCTTAAATGTTTTAATTCATTAGTCATTATAACATTTATTTTTGCTTATTTCTATTTATGTAAAGCACTTTGAATTACCACTGTATGTGACGTGCTATAAATAAATGTGCTATATTCAATTTTGGATGCATTTCCATCAGGTTTTAGAGTGCGCCATAGTACTGAAACAGCTCTTTTGAAAGTTTGTAATGATGTACTCATCTCTACAGACTCTGGAAATTCTGTTATCTTAGTACTTTTAGACCTAACAGCAGCGTTTGATACAGTTAATCATTCCATTCTCATTTCTTGTCTAGAGCACTATGTGGGTCTACGGGGTAATGTTCTGAAATGGTTTGCATCTTACTTGCATAACAGATGTTGTGCAGTTAATATTGCAAACCACACTTCATCTGTAGCCAAGCTTCCCCGTGGTGTGCCACAAGGTTCTATTCTTGCTCCCATTTTATTTTCTCTTTATATGCTTCCGTTGGGAAATATTTTTAGGAAACATGGAATTTCCTTCCATTGCTTTGCAGATGATATTCAAATCTACTTACCATTTAAAAAAAAAAGAGATCTAAATGATTTCGAGGTCTTGGCAGCCTGTTTGAAGGCCTTAACCTATTGGTTGTCTACAAATTTCTTGTACCTTAATGAATCGAAATCTGAGATTATTGTGTTTTGGTCCAGCATCCTCCTCAGTCACTTTAAAAGCAAAGGTCTCTCAATTTAAGTGATCTGAAACCACGTTAAAAATGTGGGCTATATTACAGATAGTCACTTTAAAATGAATAAGCAAGTTAATTCAATTGTTAGGTCTTGCTTTTTCCATCTTCGTCAAATCTCATAAATCAAGTCATTTCTTAATTTTATGGACACAAAAAAGCTTTAATTTTATCACGGCTGGACTATTGTAATTCACTTTATTTTAGTCATTCTGTCCTTTCACGTTTGCAGTTAGTACAGAACTCTGCTGTGAGGTTATTGACGCGGGAGCACATTGTCAATACTTGCCTCCCTCCATTGGCTGCCTGTAAGATATAGGATTGATTTTAAAGTACTTATATTTGTTTATCAGTCTATTCATAAGTAAGCTCCTACATACCTTTCTGACCTTATTTCATCAGCCCTCCAGATTGCTTAGGTCAGCGAATCAAATTCAACTAAAGGTGCCAAGATCTAGACTTAAACATAGGGGTGATAGAGTGTTTGAGGTAGCCGGTCCCAATCTTTGGAATAGCTTACCACAATACATTAGATCCGCACCCACTTTGTCCATTTTCAAGCATAAACTACATTTTCTCTCTTGCTTTTAAATAATGTGTATATATGTGGCCTTTTGTTTTTTCTTCTTTTAACTGTGTTTAAGGGTTATATTGGTTTCTTTGTGTTGGTATTTAGTTTTATCTTTGAATTGTAAAGCACCTTGGACAATGAACATTGTAATTATATGGTGCTATATAAATAAAAGATTAAGACTATTAATGAACTTGACTTGCCTAAGTTAACTGCATGTGGTGAGAAACATTGTTTTTAGGCTTTAATGTGTAACTTCCCTCTCATTTTTCAGGTTCAGTCTGTTGGATTTACTAAGAAGTTTAAGAAGAACAAGAAGAAGGGTTTTAAACATGTTGGCAAAGTCAATGGAAAATAATAAAGTTTGTAACTCATGGAAACTGTTTTCACTGTCGTTGTTTCTGGATCCGAATAAAGGGATCTTCATACGTAAAGATGCCGGTGACTGTGTTTGACAGCACTTTTAACATAGATCATAGCAGTCTTATTTTACTGTCATTGAGATACTACTATAGTTTTATTAATCATGTAAAAAAAAATATTTTCCTTTTAATTTGTTAGGTTTAGTAATTGTGTAGTGTTTGTCATTTTTAGTTGTTTTAAATTTTATATGCGATTCAAATACATAAATCTTATTTAGATCTAAATATGTTTGAGAGTAATGTTAGTTAACAAAAAGCCAAACTGTTTATAGTTAGTACATGTTAACTTGAGTTCCTTAAATTTTAGCAGATGCAACTTCCGATTTTAATAATGTATTAAGTGTTGAAACTAACATTTGAAGTATTGCTCATAGTTAACTAATGTGCTGAACTATTAATCATAAAGTGTTGCCATTATAATCTATAGAGGCAGAACCGTGATGCTGTCTAGCACCTGAATCTCTTGCAGAACATGTTCCTCTGCCATTAAGAACAAAATCTGAGTAGAAACTCGTTTTCTAGAATTTGCGTGCATTAATATAAACTAGTTTATGGGGAAATGTGTGTGCTGGTCACTTCGGCCAAAGTTCGTGAATAATTTGTTCATCCCAGCAACATGCAATATTTTTGTACTTCCCTTTCCTGTTCCTGGGTAAAAGGTACTTGAGTTTGCAGTTTTGAACGGCTGTTTTCTGTGAAGCTCAGTGTCACATTAACACGCGCTGTATTATTGAATCATCTGTCAATGGAGCTCAGGTCACTTCATCTATTGCTCTGTAAGTTTGTCTAATAATGCTGCTTTATATGAGTGATTGACATAATGAAGCCTGGATTACAGTTAAAGTGTGAATTCAGTGTGTTTAGATCCATATATTCTGAATCGCACTATTGGACAGATATTGAGATGCTCAGGTTGATTTTGTCAACATTCATGAGTTTTTCCTCTGTCTTTAGTTTCTCTGTCTTTAATTTCACACGTCTGTTCTGGACAAACACAAGGTGAGTGAGATTCTTCTGCTTTCATGTCTCATTTGCAGGGTTATTATAGTAAACTAAAACCTTAAACTTTTTTGTTGCTTGAAATAAAATATAATGTATTTATTTTAATTTGGCTCATTTTCATTTAGGTAAACTTTATGTACTAAAATAAGCTAAAATTTAAACAAAAAATAATAAAGACTACGTAGTAATATTTTAAAAATTTAAATAAAAGTTAAAATAAAAAATAATTCAAACTAATAATAAATACACTACTAAAATAACACTGCAGTTGGTTCTAAAACCACTTTAATTACAAGTCATCCCATAAAAAAATAAAAATGTCCAAAACACGTATTTATACAAATGTTTACTTCCAATATATTTTTGGCCATTTTTGAAAATATTTATGAACATATATTTTTAAAAGTCTTACAAAATATATTGCCCTCCATATATTTCAGTTCACAAAAATACAATCACATTTCACATTTGAAGAAAAACTTTCATCAAAAATGTATCAAGAAAGATACTTTACAGAAAAAATACTGTAAAAATGTGTATTCCATCCACATTTCCTTTTAGATTAAATGTATGTCTGTATGATTGGAAATGTATTTTCTTGCCCCTGAAATGCATTTTGAAGTATATTTTGTGAAGGTTAAAATTAAATATGTTTTTGACTTCAAAAATATATTTAATTGAGTTTCACTGTTCAAAACATACTTTTTGCCTCAAAACATACGGTTGTTCTCAGAGAATATGAAGCCGGTGCTGAGCGTGGCCCCTGACGGGTCCCTGACGTTCCTCGGGGGCTCCGTGATCCTCACCTGTGTCCTGCTGGAGCTCAATGTGACCTTCACATGGTTCTGTGATGCTGCTGAAGTTCATCGATCTCAACACAACCAGTTCATCATTCAAGATGTTCAGAAGTCACACAGCTGCACGTACAGATGTTACGGGTCCTTCGAACACTGGCCACGATTCTCCTTCTGGAGTAATGCTGTCAATCTCACCGTCATCCGTGAGTGACCGGAAACATTCATCATCTGACATGTTAAACAACAATAACACTGTTAAACAGCGTTATTGTTGTTAACTAAATCTGCATCCATTTAAAAAATAAATCATCAAAGTTACTTAAAATATATATACAGGTGCTGGTCATATAATTAGAATATCATCAAAAAGTTGATTTATTTCACTAATTCCATTCAAAAAGTGAAACTTGTATAATGTATACATTCATTCCACACAGACTGATATATTTCAAGTGTTTATTTCTTTTAATTTTGATGATTATAAGTGACAACTAATGAAAACCCCAAATTCAGTATCTCAGAAAATTAGAATATTGTGAAAAGGTTCAATATTGAAGACACCTGGTGCCACACTCTAATCAGCTAATTAACTCAAAACACCTGCAAAGGCCTTTAAATGGTCTCAGTCTAGTTCAGTAGGCTACACAATCATGGGGAAGACTGCTGACTTGACAGTTGTCCAAAAGACGACCATTGACACCTTGCACAAGGAGGGCAAGACACAAAAGGTCATTGCAAAAGAGGCTGGCTGTTCACAGAGCTCTGTGTCCAAGCACATTAATAGAGAGGCGAAGGGAAGGAAAAGATGTGGTAGAAAAAAGTGTACAAGCAATAGGGATAACCGCACCCTGGAGAGGATTGTGAAACAAAACCCCTTCAAAAATGTGGGGGAGATTCACAAAGAGTGGACTGCAGCTGGAGTCAGTGCTTCAAGAACCACTACGCACAGACGTATGCAAGACATGGGTTTCAGGGTCCATGTCAAGCCACTCTTGAACAACAGACAGCGTCAGAAGCGTCTCGCCTGGGCTAAAGACAAAAAGGACTGGACTGCTGCTGAGTGGTCCAAAGTTATGTTCTCTGATGGAAGTAAATTTTGCATTTCCTTTGGAAATCAAGTGTGAAGTCCAGTGTGAAGTTTCCACAGTCAGTGATGGTTTGGGGTGCCATGTCATCTGCTGGTGTTGGTCCATTGTGTTTTCTGAGGTCCAAGGTCAACACAGCCGTATACCAGGAAGTTTTAGAGCACTTCATGCTTCCTGCTGCTGACCAACTTTATGGAGATGCAGATTTCATTTTCCAACAGGACTTGGCACCTGCACACAGTGCCAAAGCTACCAGTACCTGGTTTAAGGACCAAGGTATCCCTGTTCTTAATTGGCCAGCAAACTCGCCTGACCTTAACCCCATAGAAAATCTATGGGGTATTGTGAAGAGGAAGATGCGATATGCCAGACCCAACAATGCAGAAGAGCTGAAGGCCACTATCAGAGCAACCTGGGCTCTCATAACACCTGAGCAGTGCATGGCACAACCTGATATTGCCGAGTGCGACGTGTTCCTGGGTCAACATCTTTGTTGACCCTGGAACAACATTGTGATTATCCAATCAGATTTCAAGTTTCAAGGGGATTTCAAGGGGATTCAAGTTTAGGACTACAATCAGTGTTTGGTGCCTGTACATCAGTGTCATTCATCTATCAGTTCCTCTGATTTTAGGGATTACTCATGGTAAGGTTAGGTTTAGGTGTAGGAATATGGTTAAGATTATATTTTTGGATTAAAATGTTGTTCCAGGGTCAACAAAATATGTTGACCCAGGAACACATCTAACTCGGCAATATCAGGACGTGCAGCAGTGCCACAGACTGATCGACTCCATGCCACGCCGCATTGTTGCATTAATTCAGGCAAAAGGAGCCCCAACTAAGTCTTGAGTGCTGTACATGCTCATACTTTCCATGTTCATACTTTTCAGTTGGCCAAGATTTCTAAAAAAAGAATCCTTTCTTTGTATTGGTCTTAAGTAATATTCTAATTTTCTGAGATACTGAATTTGGGGTTTTCATTAGTTGTCAGTAGGGCTGAACGATTTTGGAAAATAATCGAATTGCGATTTTTTTTTTTACCAATATTGCGATTGCGATTTAATATGCGTTTTTTTTTTTTTTTTTTAAAGCTCTTTATATTCTGTATTATTCAACAAAGACGAGCATTAAATCATTGTATAGTATGCAGTGTTGGGCACGTTACTTTAAAAAAGTAATTAGTTATATTACTAGTTACTTCTCACAAATAGTAACTGAATTACATCATTATAAAAGAAACTAATTACCAGGGAAAGTAAATATTGTTACTTTTTTTTTTAAATGTTCAAATATGTCAAATAACTTGGATGTCCCCAATATTAAATGTTAAATGAATGAAATGGACACTAAATAGAATACATTATTATTATAAAACATTGCACACTAATCTACACTATTGTAATGTTTCTGTGGGACAATGTGAGAGACACCTATCAAATTATATTGATTATTGTAAATATCATCAACCCTCTATAGACACCTTGACAATAGAATCTGCATTGGCTTGTCATTTTTTATAGTATATCAGATAATTAATATTGGTCTGGTGAGTAAACTAAAAAAAATGACAAGCCAATGGAGATTATATTGCCAAGGTGTCCATAGAGGGTTGATAATATTTACAATAATCAATTGAATGATTTTCAATTATATATAATTATATCTATATAAAGCTTATGTTTGTAAAATGGCAGTTTTTTAAAAATATCTCACTTAGCATCAGTCAGTCAAAACATTATAATATGATATTATGATAATTTAGCATTAAATTTGAGCAGTATATGATGATAGAACTTTAGTAATTAGAATAACCATGTATGAATGTATTTGTCATGCTGACTGAACTTAGGACTGGTGGTGGTGCTTAAGATATTGTTTGTCATTTAGTGTTTCTATAAAAAAAGGAAAAGAAAACTACAAATAATACTGATAAGATAACAAAACTACAACGAATTCTACTACTAATAACAATATAAAACGCACTAAGGATTATTGAGCTGCTGGGTTCATGAATATTAATCACGTTGTATGCGTTCGCTCGAACTGATTCGCTGAAATCAAAACAGGGACGATGATAGGTGAGCGCCGGCCAATGAGATTGCCGTTTACGCATTAGCTCCGCCCACTAGCGGAGAACCCGGCAGTTCTTAAAAGCTGAAGAATTCCAAAGGTACTCCGTTATTTTGACAGAAAAATACAACAAAGGTTATCGTTTACATGTAGCGCGTCAATTCTGCATGTTATGTAAGACCCGCGGACACGAAAATAACCCGCGGCCAACCGCGGACTTGGCAACATAGCGTGCCAACTTGATGCTTCCTCTGAAGACTGCTTAGATGTGTTCAACTTGAAGCAGCACTGATAGACCGATCGCTGTGTGTCATCAAAGTACTGCGAGAGCTATAAGAGAGCGGACATCTCCTTATGCTTTCTCTCGCCGTACTTTGATGTCATACGATCGATCTTCAAGTCAAACACACCGCTTTACTCCTACTCTCGCGTGTCACGTGACAGTGTAATCGCAGCCTCTGCGGTTGAAGAATCGCGTTTTCTCATATCGCGATATTATCGCAAATGCAATTAATCGTTCAGCCCTAGTTGTCAGTTATAATCATCAAAATTAAAAGAAATAAACACTTGAAATATATCAGTCTGTGTGGAATGAATGTATACATTATACAAGTTTCACTTTTTGAATGGAATTAGTGAAATAAATCAACTTTTTGATGATATTCTAATTATATGACCAGCACCTGTATGTATATACACTCTTAAAAATAAAGGTGCTTTAAAAGGTTCTTCAAGCGATGCCATAGAATAACCTTTTTTGGTTCCACAAAGAACCATTCAGTCAAAGGTTCTTTAAAGAACCATCTCTTTCTAATCTGAAGAACATCTCTGTTACGTACGTAACCCTCGTTCCCTGATGGAGGGAACGGAGACGTTATGTCGTGATGACATAGGGGATTTACTTGGAAGCCCCAATCATCTCTGACTTTAAGAGAAAACGCCAATGAATATTGGCTAGTGGATTTTGCATACCTGAGCCACTCCCCGTGCATACGGGTATAAAAGGGCTACAGGTGCATCCACTCATCAGGTTTTCCGAGAACGAGTCCCAGGCATCCAGCGATGGTTCAAGATTGTGGCATGGGGACATAATGTCTCCGTTCCCTCAATCAGGGAACGAGGGTTACGTACGTAACAGAGACGTTCCCTATCTGTCGGTCACTACGAGTTATGTCGTGACGACATATGGGTCCTATGGAAAGCGCCACAACCTGAACCCCGTCACAACCTTGTGGCATGCAGATGCTGACAAGCGAGTGCGTGACAGACAAATGCCATGCGAAAGGTCGCAACCTTCCCATCGCCCCAGCGCAAATTCGCTAACCTTGGTGCCCGCAGGGACCACTGAGTACATCGCTGCTGGAGATAGCCAAGCCACTGTTCCTTTCCCCACAGAAGCCGGAAGGGATTTCGACCTTCAATGAAAGATGGCTTCAAGTCTTTCCTATTTGTTGTTACAGCTTGTCAGTAACGACGGGGAAGCGAGCCTTCCGTAGAAGGGCGCTACGGAGGCCACATCCTGCCCGAAGGGAGGTAACATGTGGAGACACTGATATGGACTGACCCAGGCCTGGGGCAGTACTACATACGACTGGACCCTGGAGCAGATCCTAACTAGGGTAGGGAGGAGAGCTGCCAGCAGGGCCTGACAGAGAGCTCTGTCAAAGGGAAGACACGGGTTTACCGTAAGGGAAACCTTACTATGGAAGAATACACGTATGGGATTACCCGAAGGGAATCAAGCCATACGGACACCTAGCCCAGTACAGAGGCTGACCGGAGACCCGGTCGAGCTAACACCAGTACTGGGCCTGGCGTCAGACTGCTCCGCCCAGTCTGACTGCCGGGGGTGCTGGAGGAACTCCATCAGGGTTCGCTGTCCGAGGAACTGAACTGGAGGAGGAAAAAGGCACTCGTATCCCCAGGTGAGGGGGAATGGTGCAGCAAGCATGACACCGGCCAGCTCTTCCCTCCAATTACCTGTTACCCAACACACGGGAAGAAACTGGCTCAACGCGGAGACTGTAGAATCTCGCGAAGGTGTTCGTGTCGCCCAGCCCGCAGCTCTACAGATGTCTGCCAGAGAGGCGCCGTGCGCCAACGCATAGGAGGCGGCAACACTCCGTGTGGAGTGAGCCCTCATCCCCAGGGGGCACGGCTCGCCTTGAGATTGGTACGCCAAGGCGATGGCATCCACTATCCAGTGGGCCAACCTCTGCTTGGAGACAGCCTTCCCTTTCTGCTGACCTCCGTGGCAGACAAAGAGCTGCTCAGAGCTTCTAAAGCTCCGGGTGCGGTCCACGTATATGCGCAATGCTCTTACGGGACACAGCAACGCCAAGGCTGGATCTGCCTCCTCCGAGGGCAGTGCTTGCAGGTTCACCACCTGATCGCGGAAGGGCGTGGTGGGAACCTTGGGCATGTATCCAGGCTGGGGTCTCAGGACAACGCGAGAGTAGGCCGGCCCGAACACAAGGCACTCTTCGCTCATCGAAAATGCTTGGAGGTCCCTGGAATTTCAGCTCGACTGAGTCCAGCGGCTCAAAGGGACCCCTCTGAAGTCCAGCCAGGACGATAGAGAGGTCCCAGGAGGGCATCAGGGATGGCCTAGGGGGATTCAACCTCCTGGCACCCCTCAGGAACCTCACGATGAGATCATGCTTTCCCAGGGACCGGCCGTCCACTGCATCATGATGGGACGCTATAGCTGCCACATACACTTTCAAGGTGGAGGGTGACAGCCTACGCTCCAACCTATCTTGCAGGAAAGAAAGCACTACTCCAATCGTGCACCTTCGGGGGTCTTCTCGGCAAGAAGAACACCAGTTCGCGAACAGACTCCACTTCAGTGCATAGGCTTGCCTTGTTGAAGGAGCTCTAGCCTGAGTGATGGTCTCTACCACAGCCTGTGGTAGACCACTCAAGTCTGCCATGTCCCGTCCAGGAGCCACACATGAAGGTTCCACAGATCTGGACGCGGGTGCCATATGGTGCCGAGCCCCTGAGAAAGGAGGTCCTTCCTCAGAGGAATGCGCCAAGGAGGGGCTGTCGCGAGGAGAATGAGTTCGGGAAACCAGGTCCGGGTGGGCCAGTACGGCGCGACCAGCAGCACCTGCTCCTTGTCCTCCCTGACCTTGCACAGTGTCTGTGCGAGCAGGCTCACTGGGGGAAACGCATAATTGTGTAAAGCCCGAGGCCAGCTGTGTGCCAGTGCATCCGTGCCGAGGGGGCCCTCGGTCAGGAAGAAATACAACTGGCAGTGGGAGGACTTGTGGAAGACAACCAAGTTTACCTGAGCTTCCCGAATCGACTCCAGAACAGCCGGATCGTCTCGGGATGGAGTCACCATTCTCCGGGGAACGTAAGCTGTCGTGAGAGCCCCTCAGCTGCACGATTGAGCTTCCCCAGGATGTGGACAGCGCGCAGCGACTTGCGCTGCGTCTGACTCCAAAGGAGGAGATGGCGGGCGAGTTGTGACATGCGACGTGATCGTAGACAACCCTGCCGGTTGATGTATGAGACGGCCGCAGTGTTGTCCGTGCAGACCAACACATGCTAGCCAAGCAGCAGTAGACGGACCGCCGCAAGGCTGGTAGCACTGGCCAGCAACTCGAGGCAGTTGATTTGCCAAAGCAGTCGAGGCCCTGTCCAGAACCCCGAGGCTGCCTGCCCATTGCATGTAGCGCACCAGCCCGCACTGGAGGCATCCATCATGACAACGACATGCCGACACTTGTTCTAAAGGTACTCCGACCCGTAGAAGACAAGGTCCGTCCAGGGGCTGAATGAGCGGCAACGCGTTGGCGTGGTAGTCACGCGAACTGTACCGCGGCGCCATGCCCATCTCGGGACTCTGGAGTGTAACCTATGCTGAAGCAATCCTAGCAGCGACTGCAGCTGCGGATGCCATATGCCCCAGGAGCCTCTGAAAGTGTTTCAGTGGTACCACCATCCTGCCTCTGAAGGAACTCAGGCAGGTCAGCATGGACTGGGCACGCTCGTTGGTGAGACGTGCCGCCACACTCACCGAGTCTAACTCCATACTGAGAAAAGAGTTTCTCTGCACAGGGGAGAGCTTGCTCTTTTCCCAGTTGACCCGAAGCCCCAACTGGCTGAGGTGCCGGAACACCAGGTCCCTGTGATCGCACAACTGTTCTCACACACAGGCCATGATCGAGACAGTTGAGGATCCTGATGCCTACTTCCCGTAATGGGGCAAGGACGCCCTCCGTGACTTTCGCAACGACATGAGGGGACAGGGAGAGCCTGAAGGGGAAGGACCCTGTACTGCCATGCCCGACCCTCGAACGCAAACCGACAGTCTGTGTCGAGGGAAATCGAGACATGAAAATAAGCGTCCTTCAGGTCGACCGTTGCAAACCAATCCTGGGTTTGGATGCATCTGATGATGCGTTTCTGCGTCAACATCTTGAACAGAACCTTGTGCAGGGCCCGATTCAAGACTCGCAGATCCAGGATTGGCCGGAGGCCACCGCCTTTCTTGGGTATGATGAAGTAAGGGCAGTAAAACCCCTGCTTCATCCCGGCTGGAGGGACCGGCTCAATTGCATCCTTTGCCAGGAGGAAAGCAATCTCCTCGCGCAAGACAAGTGCATCTCGGACTGCCACCGAAGTCTCGAGAGCGCCGCTGAACTTGGGAGGTCGCCTGGCGAACTGAATAGCATAGCCGAGTCGTATTGTGCGAATGAGCCAGCAGGACGGGTTGGGCAGCGCAAGCCACGCCCCAAACTCCGTGCGAGTGGCACCAAAGGGACAATCGACATACCCGCGGTGGTGCAGCGGAGGGGAGCAGAGCTGGATGGTACAGAAGGCGTCGCGTTCTGACACATCCCCGCCGAACTCCCCAGGTCCCTGTGGGGACTGGCCAGAGATGCGTGGAGAGGCATCACGTCTTCGAACCGCAATCTCATGGCTGTTGGCAAGAGGGGGCGTCGCAGGCGAGAGTGAGGAGGCAGTGCATCGCACACTGTCAGCCCGTGGACCTGAAAACCCAGAGGAAAAGGAAATTGCTCTTTCTTTGAGAATGTGGGGGCAGAACAGAATGAAATGATTCTCCCCCTGCCCTCCTTCGGGGGAAGGAGTGGCGCTGTCCTCGCCATCTCCTGAGATCGAGTAGCTTCCCACATCTCCGGGTTGCCCGTGTCAGGGCCGCTTTATCACCTCCCTGGACGATATCGGGGCCAGTTGGAACACGGGGGGCGCCGCGCTCCCACGAGAGGCTCGACGCGCCGGCCTAGGTGACGATTCAGCACGGGGCGGAGCAGCTCTGGAGGACACAGGAGGGTGCCCACGGCGACGAGCAGACTGGGGCTTGCCCTGCGGTGGAGCGGTGGCAGATGGTGCACACAAGATGTGTTGAATAGCCTCGGTCTGCTTCTGTACTGCCGAGAACTGCTGGGCACAGTGTCGCCGAACAGTCCAGCCTGGGAGACGAGAGCGTTGAGAAAGCTCACTTTGTCGACATCACTCCTCTCAGCAAGGCTGAGCCATAGATGGCGCTCTTGGACCTCAAGTGTGGACATCGCCTTCCCGATGGACTGCGCTGTGACTTCCGTCGCCCATAGGACGAGGTCAGTCGCCGAGCACAGTTCCTGCTTCAACTTCGGGTTGGTACTACCCTCGTGCATTTTAATGCCTTGGCTTGATGTACTCGCAGGATAGCCATGGCATGCAGCGCAGAGGTGGCTTGGCCCGCAGTGCTGTAAGCTTTGGCCGCGAGAGCGAATGAAACGCTGGGCACGCTTTGAGACGGCACAGCAGAATCACTGGGGAGCCGCACAGAACAGCTGCTGCGGGAGGAGTGAAAGGTCCGTGGGGACTGGCCCGGCAGAAAGGCTCTCACTGTAACCCTCAGATCGCCCAGAGCACTTTAAAAAGACGCGAACCAACCGTGATTTGCTATTTTAGGAAATCTGCTCTTTTAGTTGAAGTGCCCAGGGGAATCGCTTCAGACAGGGACACCGCTGTTCGCACCGTAACGCCAACCAGAACAGCTTCCAGAATGAATGGCTTTGTGTGGAGATCAACACGTTCATCCACTCGGCTCCGAAGCAAAAATCTGATGAGTGGATGCACCTGTCGCCCTTTTATACCCGTATGCACGGGGAGTGGCTCAGGTATGCAAAATCCACTAGCCAATATTCATTGGCGTTTTCTCTTAAAGTCAGAGATGATTGGGGCTTCCAAGTAAATCCCCTATGTTGTCACGACATAACTCGTAGTGACCGACAGATAGGGAACCTTCTTTCACCACAAAGAAGCTTTTGTGAAACAGATGTTAAAGGTTCTTTATGGAACCATCTAGACAAAAAGGTTCTTCTATGGCATCATGAAGCTCCTTTATTTTTAAGAGTATATCTGTATATACTAATTTCAAATATAACTTAATTTTAACTTGCCAAGGCATACATTATTTACATTTGTAGAAAAATTAAAAAAAAAAAAAAAAAATGACAAAAGATTAATAAAAAACTACAATAGAATATAGTAAAATAAAATAAAAACAATGTTTTTAAGAGCCTATAATAAAAAAATACAAATATATATACTACCATGATATAATATATTAAATATTGAAATATTAAATGCTGTAATTCAGAGAATATATCTATCTATCTGTCTAAAAATATAAATATTTTATATATAAGCCTTTCGCACGCACGCACGCATATAGAAAGAGATAGATTTGCATGTTTGCATGCACATTTTCATATTTTTAGTGATTTTTAACATAATTACTCCATCATGGGGGAAACTAGATAGATAGATAGATATAATGTATGTGTGTGTGTATGAGATGATCATATGCAGATGATTATGAGATGAAGTAATTCTGTAGATTTGTGTATTTGATCAGTATGTTGTGTGTTTCTCCAGAGAGACCGAAGGCGTTCGTGAGTGTGACGGTCACTGGAAACACTGCGACTCTGACCTGTGACGTTCAGCCCAGTGGAAACACTGAATGGACGTTCATCTGGTTTAAAGATGCTTCAGTCGTTCCTGTTCACACTGAGAGAGAGATCACTGTCACATCAGACGCGTCTCACACGGGCAATTACAGCTGCAGAGGAGAAACCAGACCAGACCGGACCCGCTGAGATCAGACATGAGTGATGATGTTACACTGACCACAGGTCACACACACAAATATCACAATAACCTATCTGACAGATTATGAAAAGATCTGCTAATATGACTACTACGGCTGGCAATAGCTGGCTTGCATTTTTTCTTTTCTTTTTAAAAAAAAAAATTCTGTCTCTCTTTTCTCATGCATGTTTATCATGTGTGATGCTTTTTATTTATTATACAATTAACAAAAGCAAAAAAGGCCTCTAACACTAGCTTGCTCTATTCTTTTTCCATTCTATCTGTTTTCTTTTTATTTATTATATAATTTAAAAAAACCTTGCTACGTGTTCTGTGTTAAGCTAACTGAGATTGTTATAGCACTTGTATATTATTGCTCTTTTATTGATTTTGATTGCTTCTATTGTCATCATTTGTAAGTCGCTTTGGATAAAAGCATCTGATAAATGACTAAATGTAAATGTGATGCTGAAGCACTTCCTCCTAAATGCCATATTTATTGAAAAAATACTGATTTTGCATGATGTTAAATCAATGTCTTAATTATTAATTGCGACATTTTATATATTTTATGTACACTACATGTAGTGTATGTGAAGAAAGATTGAAAGAAGTCTCGTCTGCTCAACAAAGCTGCATTTATTTGATCAAAAATAGTACAAATTGTGAAATATTTCAATTTCTATTAAATAATATTTCATTCTATATTATTATAATTTAAATTCTCTGTGAATGTGTTAAACTGTAATTCATTGCTGTGATCAAAGCTGTATTTTCAGCATCATTACTCAGTCTTCAGTGTCACATGATCTTCAGAAATCATAATAATATGCTGATTTGCTGCTCAAGAAACATTTCTGATTATTATCAATGTTGAAAACAGTCGTGCTGCACAATATTTTTGTGGAAACATGCATTTATTTTTTTGGATTCACAGATGAATAGAAAGTTCAAAATAACAACATTTATTTGAAATATAAATCTTTTGTTGCATTATAAATGTCTACTTTGATCAATTGAATGCATCCTTGATGAGTAAAAGTGTTAATTTCTGACTGGTTAGTGTGTGTTTGTGTTGTGTGTTCAGGTCCGTCTGCTTCAGAAGCGTCGCTCTCGGTTCTCAAGCTGCTCAGTTTTCTGCTGGCGGTTTGTCCGTATCTGCTGGCGTCCGTCATACTGACGCTCAAATGCTGCAGATCTCACGGTCAGATCTCACTGCTTTAGCATTCATCTGAAAGCTGTTTGACCGTATTCATGAAATGTAAGACTGAAGCGCAGAGGTCACATGTAACACACTCTCACTGTGTTTCCTTCATGAGTATGTGTAATATTTCATACTTATACAGCAGTGCTCAGCTGCTTCAGGATTTTACACTGGACATCAGTGGCACAGTACAGTATATGGAGATGTTGTTGTGCTCGTATCTTGATTACTTGTGTATAATTACAATCACGTGCTCATGAATTATCTACATTATAACATTATCTGTTATATTTTTGCCCTTTTATTGTCTTTGTGTGGAGCCAGTGGAATAAGAAAATGTGTCTTTGTACAGTATAATATGAGACAGCATAGATAAAGTGTGTGTGTGTGTGTGTGTGTGTGTGTGTGTGTGTCTGTCTGTGTCTCTGTCTCTCTGTGTCTCTGTGTCTGTGTGTGTGTGTCTGTGTGTGTGTGTCTGTCTGTCTGTGTGTGTGTGTCTGTCTGTGTGTGTGTGTGTGTGTTACAGCTCAGCCTGATGGGGTAAATCATCCTGTGTGCCGTTACAGAGAGGACGGACAATCTACATAATTCTGCCCATTCTTTGTGCTCTTTTTGAACAATTTTCAGAGCCTGATGAAATCAATATAAATACGTGTTTAATACTGAAAAATACACTCAATGTTACAGTCACTGCCCTTGTGTCCAGAATAAAAGAGAACATCCCAATCGAGTGAATAAGGGATTTGTGGAAACTGTGGTTCCTAATTATTGTGATCCAACATTTGCCTCGCATTTAAGGATGAAAAGACCAACATTTCAGGTGAAGGCCGCTTCTTACCTCCGAGACCTATATGTGTCCCTGGAGCACAGAAGCAGTCATCAGTAACACAGGTATATTTGTAACAATAGCCAACAATGCACTGTATGGGTCAAAATTATCCATTTTTCTTTTATGACAAAAATCATTAGGATATTAAGATCATGTTCCATGAAGATATTTAGTAAATTTCCTACCGTAAATATATCAAAACTTAATTTTTAATTATTAATATGCATTGCTAAGAACTTCATTTGAACAACTTTAAAGATGATTTTCTCAATATTTAGATTTTTTTGCTCCCTCAGATTCCAGATTTACAAATAGTTGTATCTCAGACAAATATTGTCCTATCATAACAAACCATACATCAATGAAAAGATGATTTATTCAGCTTCAGATGATGCATACATCTCAGTTTCAAAAAATGTACCCTTATGACTGGTTTTGTGCTCCAGGGTCACATATGACCTTATTTTTATTGAGTATCATTATTGCTGATCACTGTTGTTGTGCTATGATATTGTATTTACCATTATATAAGGAGCATAAAAAGTAAGTGTCACTCCACAATGCAATAGCAAAATATATAAATATGTATAGTATTTTTATGTTACATAAATCAGTGTCTAGCACACCTTCCTAAGGAAAGGATATGAACCAGAAGACCTTGCAATCACTACATGATATTTAGACAGACTTAAAGAAGTTCCAGATCTATACTTGTGCTCTATTTTGCGTTTAATGTAAATAAACATGTGCAAACAATATACGTGCTCTTGTGAGGTTATTTTGATGTTAATTACATTTACTTACAAATTCATCATGTTGATATGCTGTTACTATAAAAACGACAAACATGTCTTCTATTGTAGTGTATACTGAGCTGCAGCAGACTCATTTGTAAACAACTTCACTTGGACCCATTGTGCGCTGTCTCTTTAACACCACGTGGTTTATACACATGTCGCTGCTGATTGGCTGACATTTCTGACACACCCACCAAACAAGAGAACGCATCTCAAAACGTTGCACACCGTTTCCAGGAAACATGTCTTTCAACCCAGAAACCGTTGCGCAGCATGAACGCGCCACAGGTAAGGACACCTCATATATTTTGACCTGTAAGTTACATATTTGCAGAAATATGCTGATAAAGGCGTGCAGCAGCAAACAAGCAAGCGTAGCTCCTTATAGGAACCGGTTTGTGTCTCCACAGCCTGAAGTAGCTCAGGTTTTATGCATTTATAAATGAACCGCGACATTTCTTATGAAATGCTTGTAACACAGCTATGCTCATAAGATTCGTTGACTCTACAATAAATAAATAAATCCACTTTAACAGCGATGTCATGAAATATAACGTTACAGAGGAGCAAAACCGAAAGTTCAAACACAGAATTGTGCGCACTTGTTTCTCTATCTATCTGTCGAAGAGAATCGATTAGTTACTGCACCGATAAATGATAGAAACGATGAACGGAGAGCACCTCTCACATACAGTAATATGTAGGGGAGACCGGGGAGTGTTAACACGGGGTTAGTTGAAACACGGACTGCGGTCAATCTAGCCGCTGCGCTGTTTTGTAGTGCGCGCATATACAGTGCATTACGGTGATCTTCCGCCGGTCTTTCGCCTGCGTTCACTAAGCCAACTGCTTAATTTATACATACAAACAAGAACAGGGAGATAAGAGTAAGGGTAATATATATTAAGAAAATTAACTATACTAATTAATGAAGTAATATCAGATTAACTGTCTGTAATATTATTATAATAATCTCTAAAAAAAAATATTTAAAATAGCCCTTATAAAATTAAATTGTCTAAAATTGTTGAGTAACAGCCTAATAATTAAGGTTCAAACAAAATTATATCAAAATAACTGATGTTGCATTACAAAATAAAAGCCCCCCAACATCTCACATCCAACTTGTTTTGCTTGGCATTTCAGATAGCTTCAAATAGGAAAGTCCCGGTTACCACAGACTTTTATTTTGTAATGCAACATCAGACTTACCTGACTTTGGTTGAGTGACAACCTGAGAAGGTCTACTATCAATCTGAAGTGAAACTAGTCTGTGGTAACAGCGACTTTCCTTTTTAGAGCTATCTGAAATGCCAAGCAAAACAGATTGGATATGAGATTTTTTTTGGGGAGGGGGGGGGGCGCTTTTATTTTGTAATTCAACATCAGTTATTTTGATATCATTTTGTTTGAACCTTAATTATTAGGCTGTTACTTAACACTTTTAGACAATTTAATTTTATAAGGCCTATTTTAAATAATTTTTTTTAGAGTTTATTATGATAATATTACAGACAGTTAATCTGATATCACTTTATTAATTAGTATAGTTAATTTGCTTAATATATATTACCCTTACTCTTATCTCTCTGTTCTTGTTTGTATGTATAAGTTAAGCAGTAAAAAAAAACAAAAAAACAATTGGCTTAAACCAGGCATACACTGTGCGATTTCTGAGCGATTTCCATGCAATTTCAGCAAGGTATCAACTCACACTGTACGAGAAGATCGCATGCGATGTAAAGCCAAAGCTCACGATTTATGTGCTCTCACTATACTCGGTTCACAGTTGCCAACTCTCACGAGACAAATAAGCAACCGCAGCTTCAAAAACAAGCCCAATATTTTTTTTTATGATTTATTATCATCAATATTATTTATTATCAGTTACTTATTACCAATAAATGAGCCACATATTTATAGCCTAAAATATATAGGGGGTCATTCTATGGAAATGTCCATTTTTCTGTCCCTAGCCTTTACAGAAATATTACACTTGAAAAACCCTTGGTTACAATTTTTTATATATATATTTTAAAATGAAACTATCAAATAAATGACATAAAAAACTAAATGCCACATAAATATTATAGAAAAATATAAAAAATAGTTTCAAGTTTCAAGTTTTATTTGTCACATACACGACTATACAGAGATTGTATAACCAGCAGTGAAATGAGAGTCGGGTCCGCTCCATGGACAGTGCAAATATTGAAAAATACAACACAAGGGAAGTATGCATAAAATAAAATGAATGAAAAATAAGATATAAAGAATAAAATATAAAAGAATGTGCATGACAGTAAGCTGTAGAATTAAATATTAATATAAGCATGACTGTACAGAGAGGAATGTGCAACAGGTTATACATGGTTGACATGAAGCAGCCAATCACAAAAAAAAATATATATATATAAAAATAAGATAAGATATCATATTATGATATCACATTAATATAAATATTATATTAAATTATAATATATATTATATTAAAAAAGAAAATATTATATAATATTATTCAAAAGATTATAAAAAGATTTTTTTTAAATCCTTAAGCTGTCATTTATGTGTATTCATGAAGTCAAAAGGTAATCTAATAATGTGGTCTAAGTTTAAATGTTAAAAAATAATTACATTTTAAGACATCTTACCATACCGGGCTATTCAAACCAAATGTATTTACTCAGCATTACTACTTGTTTTTTATTATAGCCCGTGATAATTAATACATAACAAAAACATTGTAAAAATTAGGCTAAAAGAAAGTTCTCCCTCTCCTCTACATCTTCTTCTATCATCGCTTGGATTACAGCGTCACGCGTCTTCTTTCTGAATGTGATTTTTCTCCAATGAGGGGCGGAACATATGACAAATGACTCTGGCTCTTATATTATTGCACTGGTTGCTATTAACTGCGAGCAGACAGAGTGTCAATCAATGCATTGGAGAATAAGGCGAACATAAATAAAGAAACTAAATGGCTTCTCAGATTTCCTTAACAAGCAATCATATTTTTTTAAATAAGCCCAAAAACCCGCAACAGCGACCAGGGATTTTTTCCCTCAACTTTACAAAAAAAGAAGCCCAAAGTCGCGATATGCAGACTTGGCAACTGTGGGTTGCGCTTGCGTAGACGATGACACCGTATATGGACGATAGCCAGAGATAACTTAAAAAAAATATATTGGTGATATCCTGAGGATTTGGCATTTACAATGATTGTATTAAATTATTACTGTTATTATAATTATGGTAGTTTTATTATTAAATGTAAAGGTCTACTACAATTCATTTGGCCCAAAATAATTGCGCATTTACCACACAACTAAGGCGCGGATATTAAAAGATTAATTTAGATTATTTAAAACATTTAGATAATATTCCACAATTAACAGGCCTATAATTCAAATTCTCAACCGTCTAGCTATGTCCGGACTCTGAACACTGAATGAACAGCTTAATGAATATATTCAGTCAATGAAAATAAAACCTTTATTACAGACAAGGAAATTCCCAAAACAACTTGTTTTTTTTTAGAAAATAAATGAAGACAAAACCCAATACTACCCATATCTTTCATCTCTGAGAGAATGTGTCGTTATGCAGCGACAGATGCCGAAAGCACGGTCAGTTTTACTTTCACTTTCTGTAGCTTAATGAATTGCCTGGAGTTTAAAACTTCTTCATTACGCTCATGAAGTTTGTAAATTGTTTGTGTGGTATGCACTGGCTCCTTCATGGTTTAAAACTGAAATATTTATAATTTTGCGACTTGTTTGTCTTTATCACTAATTGCAAAATGATGGACAATGGTTCCCATTTCCCGTGATAATAACATTATTTTATCAAAAATGTCCCTCTTGTCGTTTTCTTTCTTGCTGCAATAAAGATTAAATGGTTAAAGTACTGTTTCCGCGCAGGCGCAGTGAGGGAAAAAGCATTGAGTTTAGGCCCAGCCGGCATTTCAACGTTGATTCACCGGTGAATCAACGTCGGGTACCATGGTTGAATCAACGTTGGATTATGTTTCGATTTTGCAAATTGGATCAACGTTGATATTGTGACGTTGTTTCACCGTGAAATCATGACGTTGTTTCACCGTTGAAATCGTGACGTTGTTTCACCGTCTTACCTTCAGCATTGGTGAATTAAGGTCGTTCTGTAGACGTTGGATTAACGTTGAATTATGTGTTGATTTTGCAAATTGAATCAACGTTGATATTGTGACGTTGTTTCACCGTTGTACTTTCAACATGAGTGAATACACAACTGTACGTTCAATTAGAACCTAGTGTGCATTTAGATCAACACTGTACACATACATAAAGCTTAAAAATCAAATGACTGGCAGCAATGGCTTTACAATCAACTTCAATAAACTACCACACGCTGAAAATGGTAAAACAGCAGTTTTATTTTGGAAACATACAGTATAAAACAGATGAAAATAATCCCAAACTTTAGCTTGCAGTGCTTGTATGTATTGTTAAAAACCTGTAAAATCCAAATACAACATTTAAAGACTCAGTGTTTGTACCATAACATGCATATTTTGCGCTGCACTTGCAAGAGAAACCCTTGAACTTCTTTTGACTGAAACCAGTTGATCTTTTATTTTGGTGGAAATATATAGTTTCTGTGAAAACATGTTTTACTAATCTGTCTCATTACAAGAGATTTGTACATTTGTGCAGTGAATATGTGTTGAACAGTTTGAGAATGGAACCTGCAACAGAAACCATGTCGCTGGTAAAGGATAGGACTGCCTGAGTTTTGTCGACAGCCAGAGGAAATTCTTTACGCAGGAAAAATGCTGCATTGAATGAAATGCATTTAATATTTTAAGTAGAAATGTTTCTTCAAATTCTGATAAAATGTTAGAACCAACTGCCTTGTGCATATAGCGTGGTTGTGCTTTGGGTGATCCTTGAAAGAGTCCCAGCTCAAGGTCCTTTCTGATGCCGTGTCCTCCTCTCTCACACACTTGTGCACTTTCTGTACTGTCCTGTATGTATAAATAACAAAAACACCAAAAATTAATACTCATAAAATATCAACTTTAGTATTGTGAAATATCTGTAACTGAAAATTGAATGCAAAACAAATCACATATTTTCACTTTAAGTTCAATAACTGTGGGGTTGGAAACAACACTATTCATTAAACACCTATTTAATGTATTCAGATGAAAGTTTGCAATATTAAATTATTCACAAGCAGTTTTTTCAGAGCCCCCAGTTACACTGTTTTAATCAGAATCCTAACTATACAGTGTATTTAGTAAAACAAGTAAAATCAAATCAAGTAAATTTTTATTAAACTAAGTAAAATCAAAACCTTTCACAAAAGGTCAATGAATCTCTACCAGAAGTGACAGTGCAATGAAGCAGATGAACAATTACTTACCAAATTACCAATAAACAGCTGGATCCTTGATGACTCTACAAGGGGAAAGAAGAAATGGTTCACTGAAAAGTTCTTAAAAAGCAGCTTTTCGTTTTATACCATTCCTTTAAAACAGTGGTTCTCAAACTTTTTATATCAAGTACCACCTCAGAAAATATTTGGCTCTCCAAGTACCACCATAATGACCAACATTAAAATACAGTAGCGTAGTAGACCCAACTATTCAGCTACAGCTCTGCACAATTCAAAACGAGGCAGTTTTATTCCTAATAAGAATAGTTATTGTTGTTTTAACATTGTAAATAGTTTTTTTGTAAATACAAAAAAAAAACTTTACTCAAAGATTAAATTAAAATGTATTAACATTAATTTATATTTAATTTCGTGATTCCTCTGCGTACCACTAGAGGGAGCCTGAGTAGCACTAGTGGTGCTCATACCACACTTTGAGAATCACTGCTTTAAACAATCTTAATTAACGTTAGTTTAAATGAGCGATTATATGATATTTAGAAAACATGAACAGAGTATGTTATATTTGAGACTATTATACGATTAAAAATATAACACAATGCATGGCATTCACATCAGAAAAATCTCTAAGACAGACATTAACGTAACACAATTTACTAGCAACACACAACAACATGTGATAAAGAAATACAAAAATACACACACAGACACAGGTATTTATCTTCTGCAGGTTAACGTTACATGTCATTTACCCATTTGTAAACTCTGGTAACATTATACTTTATTATTTTTGAAAGGTAAGATAGCGATTTTCTTACCTGATTTTGTCCGTGTGTTTGCAGGACCTCGCAGATCACACCTGACCCTGTGTTCACATTCTAGTTGTTGTTCTCCGTTGACATGTCACGACTCAAATTCACTCAAAATAAAAATTTAACAGGCAAATATTTATATTATAAATAATTCAGAACCGACCGAGCAATCTCAACGAGCAGCAGCTCACACACACACACACAGTCAGTAAGCGCCTCACTCAGAAAGACGATAATAACGGTCATATTTTCAAACTGAGAAAGGCGCGAACAGTTTCATTGGCCAGTTTCCTGGATGACAGCCAGATTAACCAATCATGATCAAATAAATAAGGTAAACGCAGTGAAATGTATTTAGTTTTATTGTTGTTAATGATGATAATATTTTAACATATACCTTTAGATTTTAGAATAGGTTTAACGATCAAATATTGTAAAATGCTAATAAAATAATAATAATGATCTTAAATAATTTAGTAATAATAATTTAAATGGCAGAAATTTATTTTGTTTGCTGTTGAAGACATTAAGTTGATTCAACATACAGTTCTTGTAAAAAACAAATCAACATTGATTTACAAGTGTTTTTGGTAACCTTTTTCAACCATTTAGCATTAAACATTTTTTCAACGTTGTTTCAATGTTGAAGCAACAACTGTAATTATTTCAACATTGACGGTTGGTCATGTGCCGGCTGGTTTTCAACCGTTCAGCATTAAACGTTGTATTAACGTTGTTTCAACGTTAAAACAACAACTGACCTTATTTCAACCATATTTCAACGTTGAAGGTCGGTCATGTGCCGGCTGGGGGGCAGTCGGTTCGTAGCTCTGCTTCAACTGTGCGATACCCTCACGAGGAGCGACCAACATATCTGACATGTCAGAAATTCATCCGACCTCCGATTGCTTGTCGGGAGAGACTTATCGCTTCTCGTTTCCCCTGTACACTGAACGAACACTGCACGACGAACGACGCACGACAAAGCTGAAATTCGGCCCGACTCAAAAAACAGTCGCACGAGTAGAATTCTGCTCGAAAATCGCACAGTGTATGCCCGGCATTAGTGAACGCAGGCGAAAGACCGGCGGAAGATCACCGTAATGCACTGTATATGCGCGCACAACAAAACAGCGCAGCGGCTAGATTGACCATGCATTTCGGAGTGGCGGCTGGCTTGACCGCAGTAAACACGGTCAGTTTGACAAGTCAGAAAGGAGCTGTGGTGATGTCATCTATATCATACACTCCATTTGCATTTTTAATGTTACAGGAGAAGTGGCATGTGAAGCGTACCATTGAATTACAAACAAAAAGACAAGGTATCGTCACAAATTTATTTTTTGACAAAATTAATATAAGCTATTCTATGTCTTAAGACAAGTTAAGTTAGAAAAACTTCAACAAAACATATTTATTATATTTCTACGGGCAGAGGAGATCAGCCAAACCAAAATGAAACAAAGAAAACGCAATGTAATATTCATAAAACTGTACACAATGGACTGTGCACACGTCTCTAGTGCCATCTAGTGGTCGCTGATTTTCTTAGGCTCAGCTGCGTGTGGATCGCGAGCTCTCTGTGTGTGTGTGTGTGTGTGTTAGTGATGGGTCCATACTATGGATGGGTCGGTCTTGAACTATTCGTTCATTTTGAACGAATCTTTAATGTGACTCGGGAAGAACGAGTCGTCTCGGGGAGTGATTCGTTCAGTTGCGCATGCGCAGCATCATATAGGTTCTGCACTGAATTAGTTCACCTGTTTCGAGTCTTCGGGTTTGAGTCGTTCGTTCATCACGTGACAGCCCCATACGCTAAACATATACAGTCAGAGGGAAAAAGACTTAATAATGATAATAATAACCAACTCTTTAGTTTATTACCTTTGTTGCCACATTCAGTGTTATGAAAAGAACCATCATGACAGAAATTCACACATTTATAAACTGTAAGAAATAAAAAGCTACAATTTGAGACCAGAAACGCATCACGTAACTGTAAGAGTAAATAATAATAATAATAATAATAACTATGCAGCCGTTTGTAAGGAAGGTTGCAAATGAACTAATTTCTCTATCCAATGCTGTCACGTCACGTGGCAAAAGAACGAATGACTCGAAAGACTCGGGAGATGATCTAATCAATTCTCTTTCCGGCTCTAACTGTATATGTTTAGCTTATGAGGCTGTCACGTGATGAACGAACGACTCAAACCTGAAGACTCGAGATGATCTAATCAATTCTCTTTCCGGCTCTAACTGTATATGTTTAGCGTATGAGGCTGTCACGTGATGAACGAACGACTCGAAAGACTCAGGAGGTGAACTAATCAATTCTCTTTCCGGCTCTCATATGTTTAGCTTATGAGGCTGTCACGTGATGAACGAACGACTCAAACCCGATCTTGTCAGATAAGAGGTGAGGTGAGCTAATCAGACTAAAGACCCAGGTAAACAATGAATATTCTTTTTTTTCTGTTTCTTATACCATTATAGTTTTGTATTGTTTTTAGTGTGTTCAACGTTTGCACAAGTAGTAGATGTGTTAGGGAAGTAGCACGTAACATTTTAATTATATTTCGCTAAAATGAACGAAATGACTCGAAAAAAGATTCGTTCATTTTGCTGAACGAGACTCAAAGGTCCGAGTCAGTAAAATGATCCGAACTTCCCATCACTAGTGTGTGTGTGTGGATTGAACAAGGCTAAAAGGGCGGAACGAATGTCTCAAAATTCAAATGAATCAAATAGAATCGACTCAGAAGAGATGTGAATGAATGCACGCGTGTCGCCTGATCCACAAATGCACATTTGAATCGCTACAAGCACAAATGATGATACTTTAATACAAACTATAACATTTGTATTCACAAATATGTCTCTATTTGAACAAAATTCTGCACATTAATGCAATTCTTAACTGAAATGGAAACTGAAATGTTGTAAACTGCGAAAATGAAGTCTCAAAATCCAAATGAACTGAACAAGATTGACTCGAACAAGACGTCGATAAATGCACATGTGTCACCTGATTTGCAAATGCACGGATTCGTTTTTGCATGAGCAATTTATGACATATTAATGCAGAACATAACATTTTTATTCGCAAATATGTCTGTATTTGTATAAATCGCTGCACAATCATTTAATCCCGAATTCCACAGACTCAAATTGAAAGGCATTTGTTTGTGGTTAGTAAGATACACGCATAACATTTATGCAGTCCATGGATAATTGTGCGTGCATCTATAAATCATTTTGAGTCTAATATCATCCCATATAAAACAGTTAGCTGTGTTATGGCTGCTTTGGGTGGGGATAGTTGTTACAGTTCATTAAAAATGTTACAACCAACTCCTTATGATGAGTCCAGTTATCCAATCACATCCTCTATTGAGACACAGTCAGTGAGGTTTTTTGTTGCATGTCACAGGATTTATGTAAAATGTGTTTCCATCATAGTTTATGCACATATTATCTTCTTATTGGATAAAAACGCTATCCGCCTCAAATGAGCACATATACGTTTATTTGTGCACGTTTAGAATTTATGTGGATCTTGACATTTCCATCTAGCATTTTTTTATGTGAGATTCCAAAATTCACATAAAAATAGGTAGATGGCAACACAGCTAGTGACTGAATACAGTACACACACACACACACACACACACACACACACACACACACACACACAAACACACACAGCAATTGTTTTTGTGCTAAATTTAAAGTCCTTAAAAGAATACAGTATAATGTTTTTGTCACTTTAAATGGTTCACTTTATTCAAAACTGATTATTCTTTGTTCTTCAATCAAGTTTTTGCATAAATTGGAAGTGTGGGTCTTATTTCAGCAAATTACTTCACACTGTTACATCTATCCCCAGCCTGTGTTACACTCACCCCAGTAGTGGGGTAGGTTATAACAACGGAACTCTTTGTATTTGGGACATTAACTCACATAATCTGTGATTATGCAGTACACGTCCAAGTGAGTTGTATTTGTAGTAGACAAATGTGGCTACCGTATATCAAAGTTTGAGAGATCTAGCACAAACAACCACTGAGTTACTGATGCTCAAACAAAAATTGTTACTTTCATCCCCGGTCTCCCCCTATTACCTATGGAAGCCCTTTTCCGCCACTGAATAAAAAAAATTTAAAAATGTAATTGCGACTTCTGCCTTTTTTTCCTCATAATTGCCTAATACAAACTCGCAATTTTGACTTTTTTTCAAATGTGAACGTAGCTGGAAAAAAAAGTCAGAATTGCGAGATGTTTTTTTATTTTTTATTTTTTTATGCAATTATGTACATATTAATACAAACATATACATCTCACAACAGTAGTAGAAAAAAAAATGAAAAAGTGTATACAGAGAAAGAAAAGAAAAAAAATCAAATAAAAAAATAATAAGATCTGTGCCAGGGAAAAAATAAAAATATTTAATTAACCAAATTAAAATAATATAGTGCTTCATATGTCTTTTTTTTTAGCTTTTCTGTTTCTAATATTGTGCAAGGTAGTACCATATTGTTTAGAATTGCGAGATGTACTAAACTCGCAAGAAAAAAAAGAAAACGGCTATTACAACTTTATTTACAAAAATTAACCATAGCCTATGGTTTTACTATTTTATTTGTAGTAAAACCATGGTTCATTTTCGTAAGGGATGAATAAAAACAAAAAATGGTTACTGTAGTTAAACCATGGTAACCATGCACAAATTAGGCCTAACCATGGATTTACTACACTAACCATGGTATTTGTACAACTGTGGTTATACAAATGGTAATCAATAGGCAAAAATATATATATAATAATAAAATAATAATTTTTCGTTTTGTTGGGGTATTTTGTTCTGGTCTGTACTACTTGCACGTTTCTGTATTTAGTTGTTTTGTGTAGAGCAGGCGTGGGGAACATTGATCCTGGAGGGCCACTCTCCTGCAGAGTTTAGCTCCATCCCTGAAAAACCCTGGGAAAAAAATACCTACGTAACTGCATCTTGAAGACCTTGATTAGCTGGTTCAGGTGTGTTTGATTAGGGTTGGAGCTAAACTCTGCAGGACACCGGCTCTCCAGGATCAACGTTCCCCACCCCTGGTGTAGAGGGTATGCACTGAGTGGCAGCATTGGTTTTCAGCGTGAATGCGAGAAGGGTCTGACTCTGACTGCAGACTTGCATTCTTGCAATGTATCCTGAGCCTTATTTTAAGCTCCATTTTAGATGCACTGACTTGCCAAGGAGAGAGAAGAGGAGGGTACTGCCTCTGAAATGATCCGCTGTGAGGAGAGACAGGAGGAGGATGCTGTTCAGACTCAGACAGCAGCATCTCCAGTCTCTAGCTGTGTGTCTCTGAAGAGTGACGGCTCCATGCACAAACCTCCCGTCTTCAGTGATGGAGCGGGAACCTCTGATTCTAGGTAAGATATGCCTTTAGATTCTGATGCTTTCCCCTTCATATCTGCCTTCACATTAGGGGTGTGTGATATTTATTGTCAACAATATCGTAATTGTTGTTTTACAAATGTGCCAGCTGACGTTTTCGACATTAGCTATGTTTCCATCCAAAGATTTGAATTAAACTTATGCGCAAAACTGGAATATCGCATAAAACATGCTAATAAACCACCGTTTCCATCCAACGAGTCAAAGAGAACAAAATCGTCACTTCCTGGTAAACTGTTTCACTAAATATCAGTAAGAATACAGGAGAAGCCACTGAATATAATAATTTTCATATATGACATAAATTACTTGCACCTCAGAGCGAGTAGACGAGACACAATAAATACGGTTATTACTTTCGGAGGAGGAGGACGCTGTTTGGGAACGCAGTCATGTAAGACCGTAATTATACAGAAATACTTTGATGACAGACTTTCCTCAGGCTTTTCAGAACGACCATAACAACATATAGATGCTGTGAACGAGATCGGTCCGTTAGTTAGTCAAGTTATCCCAGTAAATATGTTTGCATCGTAGTTTATGCACATTTTTTTCTTATCAGATAAAAAATTGATCCTACTCAAATGTGATTTTTTTTTTTTTGAATTTATGCGCATCTTGGCGTTTCCATCCAGCGTTTTTTTTTATGCGATATTCCAAAATGCGCATAAAAATATAGGTGGATGGAAACACAGCTTTGTCTCTCAAAAGCAAACAAAAACACGTCTTGAGAGTCCAAAAGCATTCATTGCATGATGAAGCCTATTATAAATGCAGTTGCAATATCACTATAATTCAAGTTAATGACAGAAAAAATATCCCTTTATAGGTTTTTTATATGAGATATGATTTAGTAGTGAAGTAACAGAACACAAGCAAGAATGCCGTTTTCCCAAATATCAGCACATGAGCACGATCATGACTGTGATGTTGATTTTATAAAAGAGTCCAATAAACAAGAAATTAATATTGAGTGAGTTACATTTTACACACAAGGTTCTCTGATTTTTTTATGTTTCGCCAACATAAAGAGTGCCAGACAAAGTCAGAGCAGAACATTTGTGCGCTTCAGTGTTTCGTTCCTGAAAGAATCTGTTATTGAATGAATCATTTGAGTCAGTGATTCGTAAAGATGATCACTTGCTTTGTTTCTAAGGCCCTGGGCCCGGTTGCATGAAAGCCCTTAAGCTAAGAAATCCCTTAGTTATAAGGTTAAGGGAACCCTTAGTGAAGCTTGGGTTGCAAGAAACATCCTAAGGGTCAACTTAAAGGAACCTATTCCCCTTAATTATCTCTTAAGCGTTGCTACAAAGTCCTTAGTAACTATTTCACCTTGATAAATTTACGGGACCAAAACAGCTCCCTTAAGTCATCTTAATCTCAGTATTTGTAATATTTTTAAACTCAAATGTAAGACTTAAGACATTTTTTAAGACCTGCACAAATAAAACATCATATAAGCATAGTAGGGCAATGACTAGGTAACATATTAAACTGTAAAATGACTGTAAAATGCATGACTTACAGGTTTTCACAAAACATATTTTTTTATATAATTTAAGAAAATGGATGAGTTGTATCAATTATTATATTAATTTAAAAAATTATTATTAATCAATTATTAGCCTACATTAATTAAATAACAATATAAATGTAATGTATGCCTTAACTGTTTAGATTTTTATAATGCATTATCTTCTTGTCGATCCACCTGTTCACATTTACAACTCTGTGTGTTTGCAGCGTCAAAACTTGGATTAATTTTCACATTTATTAACATTTCCGTCATTGGTCAGCAGGGGGCGCTTTCACTTTAGAAACAAAGCAGTGCAGAAACGGGCATCGCTCGTTTATTTGTTCGTGCTTTAGTTGGTTAGGTTTGTATTTCGTTATGTTCTGTTTATTGTCAGAGATATACATATCTATGTTTATTGTGAGATGTAGTAACTATAGCAACCGCGGCGCCCATTGCAGTATGTTGCCAGGAACTACCGTGAAACGCTTGGTATAAACACTTAGGTAAGGGTGAGAGTTAAGACGTTTGTTGCAACGCTCTTAAATAAATCCCTTACCTCAGGGAATTTTTTCCCCTCAGGGATACCCCTAAGTCAAATTACTTAAGGACTTCCATGCAACCGGGCCCTGTCCCAAATGGCACCCTAAACCCTCGCGGCCACAAGTGCACATGAAGTGTTCCATTTGGAACAGGGCCTAAATAAATCAGCCATTTAAAACGATTCACTTGAATGAACGATTCAGTGAATCATTCATTAAGACAGGGACTTGCTGCCACCTACTGGCGCTTTTAGTGACAAATTTATCCATGACAGGCCTTTATTAGTCTCAGCCTCAGACGTCACGCCCACAGAACGTTGGCTAACTATCTGATGCATATGGTACAGTTCGCTGGAAACACTTCAGGAGTTTCGAAGTCGTCGTCGGATTGGTTGAATTATACAGGATTTCCGGGAGACGCGTGTGTCGCATTCTTTAACGTTCCACCTGGAAACAAAAATGCCGTGACGCCAAACCCCCTCACGAAAGAAGAAAGCCGTCGTGTTTACGACTGACGATGAGCGCTTGTCAGGATCAACTAAACGCTAGATTTTCAAAAAACACTCTAAAAAAAAAAGGTGCTATATAGCACTAAAAGTGGTTCTTTGGCTCGTAATCATAGGGGAACCACTTTTGGTGCTGTATAGCACCAAATCTTGGTGCTTCAGTGGTTCTTCAGCGGTTCTTCGGCATGACTGAGGGGCTGTATAGCACCGCTACCATATACAGAACCTGTTAAGCTCCTGTATGGTTCTTCAGTGGTTCTTCAGTGGTTCTTCAGCGGTTCTTCGGCATGACTGAGGGGCTATATAGCACCGCTACCATATACAGAACCTGTTAAGCTCCTGTATGGTTCTTAAGCGGTTCTTTGGGGTGATTAAGGTGCTATATAGCACCACTGCCATACAAAGAACCTGTTAAACCCCTTTAAAGGTTCTATACGAGCCAAATAACTACTGTTGGTGCTGTTTAGCACCATTTTTGTTGAAGAAATACAATGCAATATGGCACCTCTTATGATTCTACATAGCACCATTTGACAGTGCTGTATATCACCTTTAAAGATATGGTGCTATATAGCACCAAAAGTGGTTCCCCTATGATTACGAGCCAAGAAACACTTTTAATGCTATATAGCACCATTTTTTTTACAGTGTATGTGAAATATTTAAAGTTCGCGGCATAGAATCTTTAAAATATATCCGGGAGTTTTACACACTGGTCTGTTATTGTGGCGTCATTTCCACGCCCCAAAACATGGCTTGGCACAAAACGAAACGTGATTGGTTGCTTTACCTGCCAGTCATATGTCCTCTTGGGCGGCCAAAGCAGCCAAAGTTCCCAGACCTTCAGCCGTCAGTGAGACTATGCCTTAATCAACCAAGATACCATCTCAAAAACACACTCAGCAAAATAATGTTTAATTATCGTTATCCAAAAAAATCTCCAATAGTATCGAGATATCTTTTTGTGTCTTCATGGCAGTTTGGCTGAGCTTGGTACGTTTAATGATGAAATGGTGATCTCTGACCTCAGGGAAGTGTGTTTGTGTGATCGTAAATGCACTGCTATGTCGTGTTCAAGTGTATTATTTAGAGAAGGGGTGTCCAAACTTCATCCTGGAAGGCCACAGAGTTTAGTTACAATCTGCCTCAGTCTGGAAGTTTCTAGTATGCCTAGTAAGACCTTAATTAGCTGGTTCAGGTGTGTTTAATTGGGGCTGGAGCTGAACTCTGACCCCAGTGACCCTTCAGGAGCAGGATTGGACACCCCGATTCAGAGTATCAGTAGACTAAACAACAAAGGTAAAAGGCAATTTATGGAAATGCCAAGTTATTTATATGGACACTAGGGCTGCTCGATTATGGCAAATATCATAATCACGATTATTTTGGTCAATATTGTAATCACGGTTATTTAACATGATTATGAGTGGGCCATATAATCAAAACTTTATATGAGTGATTTATTTAAAGATAGTGATACATATAAAAAAATATATATATTATCTGTAAATAAGGTTGCTATGACATCTACATTGTAGAAACCACAGAGTAGGCTAGGTAACTATTAGTAACAAACAAACAAAAAGTCCTCAAAATTATTGAAAATAATTAAACTGTCAGTAACAAAAAAAGCAAAGGACACACTCAGCAACCAAAGATTTTTTTGCATTTAGCAACGCTAATCTTTATTAACAATCCTCTTTTGTTTATTTTCAAAGCCTTCTACATAATATGGGCAGTATTTGCCTCTTAAATCTAAAGGCAAACATTTATACTAATAGACAAATGTATTAAACATGTTGCAATGAGATGCACATACAGTACCTCAGCACATGATTATCAACCATGGTGAGGATCAACAAATATTAAAAAAGTAAAAATATTAACTTTGATCCACATGAGAGCTAACCGACAGTGACAGCAGCAGCAGCAGCATAAACTAAGCCAGTAAAATTTAAAACAATAATATTTTAATAATAATTAACAAAATGTTTTCAAGCTGCAATGCATGCTGGGAACTTGTGCAATGTTGTTCAATGTAAAATTGTTTGTTCAGATGACTCAATTTGAAAAGTTGGGAGAACATTTGGATATGTTGTGAACAAATACTTGAGTATCTAAATAAGGTAAACAAAACATATTTTGCTAGCGACATGTTTAGAGTATCTTTGTTCAGTTCACACAAAAAACTAAACTGACTTCTTACTAAAAATTCATTTTTCAGGCTACTTTTTTACATCGGTTAGTAGAACTTTTCGAAACTTGGATTTTTTACAGTGCAAATACAATAGAATAAAAATATACAAATGAAAGGTTTTGTTTTATGCAAGTCTCACGCAGTTAACAGCCTACTACAGAAATGAAATAATCAGATGTAAAATAAAATAAAACCGTATAGTCTTCACTGTAAGAATTAAACTTTCTTTGTTTCTTATTAAAGCTACAAAAGTCCTTCACTCGAGCAGTGTGTGATTTTTTTGAATTTGTCTTTTGTTGTTTGATTAATATTAAGCACACAGTCGGCAGCAGGAATATTAGCCCACTGTCACTTTAAGAGCCGCACGGATCCAATGGGATCTATGCACGGAACGTAGCCTACGTATTTCCGGTTAAATCTCCGGCTGCTTACAAGCTTCCGGTCTATATTCAACCATAGCGTGAGGGTCCTGAGGAAAAACACGAAAGTGACCGTGCATAGAGCCCATTTACCGTTACACATGTATTTTCATTCTCAACTCTTTACGCTCATTTATAACATGACTGACGAAGGTTTACGTGAATAATCACTAAGTGCGCATTTTAACACATTTTTGCATGTATTTGACCGTTTAGGCGCGCAGCTTGACCTAAAGGGGACTTTACACGTCCGTGTTGCATAGATATCCTCCTGAGGAACAGCGCAAGTTCTCTTTCACGCTTTTATAAACATGAATAAATCTAATATACTTCAATAAATCAAGCAGGTCCCAATTTTCAAAAGTCACGATACATGATTTGACTGATTTGCATGTGAAATTGGGCTTTTATGGAGGAACAAAAGTGCACTGCTGGAAAGGGGCGGAATGGGGCGCAATAATCGTTTTATCTCGATTATTGTATTTTCATAATCGTTGGAGGCCGAAATCGAAAACTGTTTTTCAATTAATTGCACAGACCTAAATTGAGCACACTTAATTTATATAGCCAAGTGGCTGCTCTACCTGCAAGTTCTGTTAGTCTCTTAACATAATATTTGATCAGAGAGAGCTTTATTTCATATGAATATTTCATATGAATATTTCCAGACACCACGCTCAGACAGCAGCATCTCCAGTCTCTAGCTGTGTGTCTCTGAAGAGTGACGGCTCCATGCACAAACCTCCCGTCTTCAGTGATGGAGCGGGAACCTCTGATTCTAGGTAAGATATGCCTTTAGATCCTGATGCTTTTCCTTCATATTAACAAAATCTGCTTTCACATTAGGGGTGTGTGATATTTATTGTCAACAATAATATCGTAATTTTTGTTTTAACAATGTGCCAGCTGACGTTTTCAAGATTGTCTCTCAAAAATCAAACAAAAACACGTCTTGAGAGTCCAAAAGCATTCATTGCATGATGAAGCCTATTAGAATGCAGTTACAATATCCCTATAATTCAAGTTAATGAAAGCCAAAATATCCATGTATGGGTTTTTGTTTTTTATATTAATAAGATAATGTAGTAGCAAAGTAATCAGTCCCCCAGTCCCCAAAAAAACTGACTACTTTTTTTTTTTTGTCTTTTGTCATCTGTTGTCATCCATATTTTATTATAAGGTCTACAAAACAATTTACCCCCACTCTGGTGTAATGCATTAGGAAATTGCTTTGCTGGTCTGTGGCAGTTATGTGAGACTAAAGTTTCTTTTTTGCTGTTTCACACGCACCACTCACATGTGCATGTATCTGTATCTTGAAAATAATGCATTAACTTCAATAAAATTAGGTATAATTCAGTTAGTAATTATAATTTTTTTTTTTTTTTTGTGAGATATTTTGCAATTTATTTTGTGGTGAAATGGCGAATCATGCAGGACCACAAAAAAATGCGACATGTTGCTGCTTTTGCGTTGAATTCAGTGATCGCGGAATTGCGAAAAACTGGAGGGATGGAGTAATAGCACACAAGCAAGAATGCTGTTTAATTTATAGACTGAAAACTGTCAGATCTCCCTTTAATGATTTTTTGGGGTAATATCACTAAGTCGTATTATAGCTGCTCTACCTGTAAGTTCTGTTAGTCTCTTAATAATATATGTGACCCTGGACCACAAAACCAGTCATAAAGGTCAATTTTTTGAAATTGAGATTTATACATCATCTGAAGCTGAATAAATAATCTTTCCATTGATGTATGGTTTGTTATGATTGGACAATATTTGGCTGAGATACAACTATTTGAAAATCTGGAATCTGAGGGTGCAAAAAAATCAAAATATTGAGAAAATCACCTTTAAATTTGTTCAAATGAAGTGTTTAGTAATGCATATTATTAATAAAAAAAATAAGTTTTGATATATATGTTTACGGTAAGAAAATTACAAAATATCTTCATGGAACATGATCTTTACTTAATATCCTAATGATTTTTGGCATGAAAGAAAAATGTATAATTTTGACCCATACTATGTATTATTGGCTATTGCTACAAATATACCTGTGCTACTTATGCTGGAGCTTTTGTGCTCCAGGGTCACATATTCTATCAGAGAGAGCTTTATTTCATATGAATATTTCCAGACACCACGCTCAGACAGCAGCATCTCCAGTCTCTAGCTGTGTGTCTATGAAGAGTGACGGCTCCATGCACAAACCTCCCGTCTTCAGTGATGGAGCGGGAACCTCTGATTCTAGGTAAGACTATGGCTGTGGATTTTTTTTTATAAATAAATAAAATAATAATAATGGCACAGTTTTCTGTGATTAATCAATTTAGGTGCTATTAATCGTGATAATCAGGACTCAATAAACTTGAGATAGCTGCTTATTTTTCTTCTTTAGAGAGCCAGTTAACATGTTATTATTTTTTATTTTATTTAATTAAAGTATTTTTTATAATGTTCTCTGAGATTCACTTCTAATGTTAGTGTAATTTTTTTGGGATGCTGGTTCTGCTCACAGCTCCATTGAAGCTGCCGATGCGCTCTGTGCTGCCTGCTGTGAGAGAAAGCTCAGGGTTGTGAAATCCTGTCCGACCTGCGCTGCGTTCTACTCTGAGACCCACATCAGACAGCACTACTCAGAACCAGCCCTGCACACACTGGTGGAGGAGACTGGAGCTCTAGAGCGGGATTCACACCAACTACTGGATGATGCCTTGCAGAGAGTCAAAGAGAAACACAAAACCAGCATGAAAGGGAAGTATGAGAGCTTATTTGAAGGAATCAAACTACAAGAGAACCAAACCCTCCTGAACAGGATCTACACACAGCTCTACATCATCGAGGGAGAACGAGAAGGAGTGAATGAAGAACATGAGGTTTTACAGATGGAGAAAACGCCCAGACCACAACAATTACAAGACACTCCAATCAACTGCAATGACATTTTTGATCCCTTACCTGAACCAGGCTACGAGAAGGAGACAAGAATGAGAAAAGACAAAATCAAGACTGTTCTTACTAAAGGCATCGCTGGAATCGGAAAAACCGTCTCTGTGCAGAAGTTCATTCTGGACTGGGCTGAGGGAAATTCCAATCAGGATGTAGATTTCATGTTTGTGCTCACATTTCGAGAGCTGAACTTAATTAAAGATCATCAGTACAGTCTTCACAGGCTTCTGCTGGACTTCCAACCTGGACTTCAAGATCTGGACCCAAAGGTGTATGATCTATGCAAAGTTGTGTTCATTTTTGATGGTTTGGATGAAAGCAAAATTAAACTTTAGTTTTCAAACAGTGAGAAAGTTTCTGATGTGACTGAGATTTCATTATTGGGTGTGTTGATGTCAAACCTCATCAAAGGGGATCTGCTTCCATCTGCTCTCATCTGGATCACCTCCAGACCAGCAGCAGCCAATCAGATCCCCTCCAGATACATCAACCGTCTGACAGAAATTCAAGGATTCAATGAGCCCCAGAAGGAGGAGTATTTCAGGAAGAGAATCAGTGATCAGGATCAAGCCAGCAGAATCATCTCACACATTAAAGCAGCAAGAAGCCTCCACATCATGTGCTACATACCAGTCTTCTGCTGGATCTCAGCCACTGTGCTTCAGAACATCATGAAACAAGATCACTGTGTGGAAATCCCCAAAACTCTGACTGAAATGTACATACACTTCTTGATTATTCAGACAAATATAAGAAATCAGAAGTATGATGAGAAAGACGAGCGCGATCTACAGAAACTCCTGCAGTCAAACAGGGGAGTGATTGTGAAGCTTTCCGAACTGGCTTTCAAACAACTGATGCGTGGAAATATCATGTTCTATGAAGAGGACTTGAGAGAGTGCGGCATAGACATCACTGAGGCCTCGGTGTATTCTGGGATTTGCACTGAGATCTTTAAGGAAGAATATGTGATTTATCAGAGGAAGGTTTACTGCTTCATACATCTGAGCTTTCAGGAGTTTCTTGCAGCCTTTTATGTCTTTTACTCCTATGTAAATACCACTTCTGATGCCTTGAAAGTTTTTGATTTGCTTCATAATTTGCATAAAGGTGTACTGGATAAAGCTCTAAAGAACGAGAATGGACGCATGGATCTTTTCGTCCGGTTTCTGCTGGGCATCTCACTGGAGTCCAATCAGAGACTGTTACAGGGGCTACTGACACACACAGAGAGCAGCTCAGAGAGCATCATGGAAACCATAAAGTACATAAAGGACAAAATCAAAGAATGGAAAAACACTCTTTCTGCTGAAAGATCTATCAATCTGTTCCTCTGTCTGCTTGAAATGAACGATCAGACTCTGCAAAGAGAAATCCTGGAGTTTCTGAAATCAGACAAACACTCAGAAAAAGAGCTCTCTGCTGCACACTGCTCAGCCATAGCCTACATACTTCAGATTTCAGAGGAGGCGCTGGATGAGCTGGACCTTAAGAAATACAACACATCAGAGGAAGGGAGAAGGAGACTGATACCAGCTGTGAGAAACTGCAGAAAAGCTGTGTGAGTACGGATTTCTATGAGAGTTAAATTTTGCGGAGTCTAGTCAATGCAATTAATAATGTGACACTTGAGTCTTGAGATATTATATTGCTTAACACAACTTTTGGTGTAAGTAGCTTGCCTTTTAGTAACACGAGAAGTGCTGCTTAACAGTTTCAAAATCACTCAGAAAAGTACACGTTAAGACAGGAATATACAGTGAAAAAAATGTTTTGTATAGAATAGTTGTGTAGATATACACCATCATCACTGTCTTGAACTTGATGCAGGCAGCAGCTGGCAGCCAGTGGAGCAAGACAAGGGGCTACTTTATTTATATAAGCGCTAGATAAATAAAGGTGACTTGACTTGACAAGGAGAGGTGTAACATAGCCTGTCTTGGGTTCACTGAAGATGAATTATGCTGATCCCCCTATAGTCCCATTTGAACAGAAAATCAATGAAAAATGTGTTTTGCTATCTTTCAGTCTTTCCGACTGCAAAATCACTGATCAGTCCTGTGAAATTGTGGCCTCTGCTCTACAATCGTCAGACTGTCCCCTGAGAGAGCTGGACTTGAGTAACAATGACCTGCGGGATTCAGGAGTGAAGCTGCTCTCTGCTGGACTGAAGAGTCCTCAGTGTCAACTCCAGATACTGAGGTATTTAGGAATCTTTATTAAATGTGACCCTGGACCACAAAACCAGTCATAATTTTTAATTTTCCGAAATTGAGATTTATACATAATCTGAAAGTTGAATACATAAGCTTTCCATTGATGTATGGTTTGTTAGGATAGTACAATATTTGGCTGAGATACAACTATTTGAAAGTATGGAATCTGAGAGTGCAAAAAAAATCTAAATATTGAGAAAATCGCCTTTAAAGTTGTTCAAATGAAGTTCTTAGCAATGCATATTACTAATCAAAAATTAAGTTTTGATATTTACAGGAAATTTACAAAATATCTTCATGGAACATTATCTTTACTTAATATTCTAATGATTTTTAAAAATAAAAGAAAAATCAATAATTCTGACCCATACAGTGTATTTTTGGCTATTGCTACAAATATACCCGAGCGACTTAAGACTGGTTTTGTGGTCCAGGGTCACAAATATTAAAATAAAAGTTAAAACATATTCCCATTATTGTTCTCTCATTACGTGTACTGTCATTATAACTCATGTTCACTTATTTCTGAATTCACATGCAATGAAACAACATGCAAAATGTAGAAACGGAAAGACTTCTTTTTGAGCTGGAATGACCTTAGGCATTGTGAGTCTCAACATGCCCGAACCCTGGTTTTCTCTGTACTAATTATGAGCTGTCACATCTCAAATCAGCTACATGTTTCTAGCAATTGTCCTTGCAAATATTTATTTTGCTTAGAATCTAGTCTCATGTTAACGGTTAATGTTGAGATTTGAGTATGTTTAACCATCTATTTGGACTAATACACTCCTCACTAGAGGGAGATTATTAGAAATTTATAATATAAAATCTGATGGTGGAAGATACTGTGGTAACACTTTACAATAAGGTGTCATTTGTTAACATTAGTTAATGTATTAACTAACATGAACAAACAATGAATAATGTATATATTACACTGTTTATTAATCTTTGTTAATGTTAGTTAATGAAAATACAGTCGTTCATTGTTTATTCATGTTAGTGCATTAACTAATGTTAACAAACACAACTTGTTATTTTAATAATGCATTAGTAAATGCTGAAATTAACATTAACTAAGATTAATAAATGCTGTAGAAGTATTGTTCATTCTTAATTCATGTTTACTAATGTTGTTAACTAATGAACCTTATTGTAAAGTGTTACCGATAATGTTTATAATCATGTAACTGAACACATTCTCACCTTGCCAAGAGAATTACATCTGCACTAAATGATCATGATTGGAAATAGAAGTAAAATGTACTTTTTATCTACACGTTCAGTGAAATTTTGAGGGAAACATGAACACATGAAGAGTGGCAGACCATTTACAAATCTGTACTGAAAGGCGTTTGTATTTAATTGATACACTTGTCTCTTTGTAGAGTGTCTACTCTAATAACCTCAACTTGATGTCTGTCTTTAAAGACTATCTGGCTGTATGGTGACACAGGAAGGCTGTTCTTATCTGGCTTCAGGTCTGAGTTCAAACCCCTCACATCTGAGAGAGCTGGATCTGAGCTACAATCATCTGGGAGATTCAGGAGTGAAGCTGCTCTCTGAGAGACTGAACCATACAAACTGCAAACTGGAGATACTCAAGTATGTAGCATTATAGCATTGCAGTGATGGTGTGTTTTATATAAACTAAGTTATGCAAAATAACTTGACTGTTTTTTTTTTTTTACTTTTAGCATATGGAACTAGGATTATTATTATTATTGCAAATAAAGACATCCAAAATATCCCCAAAGGAATATTTTGTCAGATTTAGTTAATTTCTGCAATCAATTTTGTCCTGAAACTATATTAAAGTATGCACACACTCAGACCTATAGGTCATGACTTCAACTTGTCACAGTTGTTTTTATGTTAAAAAAATATTCTTAACAAGTAAAAAAAAAACAGCTTGCATTGGTGTCAAAATTCAAAAGTATGGCATAAATATAACCAAGAACAATTAAGGCATGATCAGAATTTATTGAGAAACTTTCTAATACAATAACTTGATTGACCAATTACAGTTTAAGATAAATAGTCGGTGTTCCAGGTGTGTATAGATGTGGTATTTCACCCCCTATATATATATATCATTTTTTTAAATGTAAACCCTGGTTTGTATATAGTTATTGTAAGCCATGTATGTTGGCTTTGTTCTGTAATAAATCATAAAAAATAAAAATAAAAATAAAAAAAAAAGTATGGCACAAATGTAATATTGTGTTTCTGTTCTTTGTAGTTTGGACCATGGAGAACATTTCAGAATCACACCAGGACTACACAAATGTAGGTCCTTTTGTTGCTTTACACACACACACACACACACACACACACACAATAACACTCAGAGACACACACTATAACACTCACACACACTCCCACACACACACACACACTATAACACTCAGAGACACACACACACACACACACACACTATAACACTCAGACACACACACACACACTATTAACGCTCTCTCACACACACACACACACACACACACACACACACACACACACATATATATACAGGGTTGTCATAGATTATACGAGATATAATTAAAATCTCTCTCCTTGTGTGCAGATACCTGTAATCTCACACTGGACATAAACACATCAAACAATCATCTCTCTCTGTCTGAGGGGAGCAGACAGGTGACGCGAGTGGAAGAGGAGCTGCCTTATCCTGATCATCCAGAGAGATTTGACTGCTTTGAACAAGTTTTGTGCAGAGAGAGTCTATCTGAACGCTATTACTGGGAGGCTGAGTGGAGTGCGAGGGGAGCTGGACTGTCAGTGACGTATAAGAAAATCCAAAGAACTGGAAGCGACTGTAGGTTTGGCCTCAATGAAATGTCCTGGAGTCTGATCTGCTTTGATAACAAATACTCTGCCTGGCACAGCAATAAGAGAACCAACTTACTTGCTCCTTCTCCCTCCTCTAATAGAGTAGGAGTGTATCTGGACTGGCCAGCCGGGAAGCTGTCCTTCTACAGTGTCTCTGACACACAAACACACACACTGATTCACTTACACACATACCATGCCACATTTACTGAGCCCCTCTATGCTGGATTTAGGCTTTATCCAGATTCTTCAGTTTCACTGTGTTAAGGTCATTGCACACTGAGTCTGAAATTTTCGCACGTAAAAAAATAAATGCGACCTCACGTTGTGGCAATCACATCTACACACTGTCTCCGAAACTTTCGTCCTTCATAAAAAAAAAAATCGGATCGGGTTCGATTTTCTGCGTTTCGCATCCGTAGTAAGCATTTTGATAGGAAAGGATGACGAATACGGAAAAAAACGAGGACCTTTAGAATGAAGAGCTTTGTAATATTGCTTATATATTAGTCTTCTGTATGGATGCTAGTTGCAACCTGGGGCCTGTTTCATAAAACTGCAATAAACCTGGCTTATTTGTGACCCTGGAGCACAAAACAAGTCATAAGGGTCAATTTTCCGAAATTGAGATTTGTACATCATATGAAAGCTGAATAAATAAGCTATCCATTGATGTATGGTTTGTTATGATAGGACAATATTTGTCTGAGATGCAACTATTTGAAAATCTGGAATCTGAGGGTGCAAAAAAATCAAAATATTGAGAAAATCACCTTTAAAGTTGTCCAAATGAAGTTCTTAGCAATGCATATTACTAATCAAAAATGAAGTTTTCATATATTTATGGTAGGAAATTTACAAAATTTCTTCATGGAACATGATCTTTACTTAATGTCCTAATGGTTTTTGGCATAAAAGAAAAATCGATAATTTTGACCCATACAATGTATTGTTGGCTATTGCTACAAATATACCCCAGCGACTTAAGACTGCTTTTGTGCTCCAGGGTCAGATTTATTAAACTTGTTTTATGAAACAGGCCCCTGGTCTCGATGTGGAAAACATGAGACTAGTGACATTTGTGCAAAACCAGAAATAGTACCTATATCACAGTGGATAATTTTATTTATAAATGTCTGATATTTAAGTCGGCTATTTACAAGTGTTTAACTCAGGAGCTGGACAACAACAACAAAACCTTGCCTCTGAGACAGATCAAGCTTGCTTACTTCCCCAACTAACCAAAAACAGGAACGGAAAGAAATGGAAATGTGTGGAAACAAACAGTGGTGTCAGTCTCCCTACTTACCCAAAATAACAATGTCAAACCTCAAAACTGGTCCAGTTGAAGAAATCTCACAAAAGTAATGATGCTGGTGGAATGACCTGCTCAACCTGAGCTGCTGAGGCTTTCACTATTTTCAAGAAACGACTGATGACGGATGTTTTTCATCAAATCCTAGCTCTATTTTATTCCTTTCTATTCATTTATTTAAAAAACGTATTATGCTACATGTATTATGCTCATGTACTGTATTATGCTACTTGTATTATGTTAGACTGAGGCTTGTCACAACAGTTATATATTGTGTCCCTGTTGTTGATTTGATTGCTCTCCTCATTTGTAAGGATAAAAGCCTCTGCTAAATGATTAAATGTGAATGTAAATATGATGCTCAAATGAAAAGTCAAGAAAAGATGCTCCGAAAAGTCAAGATAAATAATAAGAGCATAGTGAGTCAATAAATGATAATAAGTGTTGATATGATAATGTCATATTATGTCATATGGTCAAGATGAGAATTGCCTTGGAGCTCCCAGTCTTTTAAAGTATTTGCACAATTATACTGTTTACTGTACAAATGTCTGCTGTAAGACAAAAAATGAGGTTTCTCAAATTATTTTATTGAAATAATATTTGCAAAATATTTTGCATAAAAATATGCATATATTAGTGCTGTCAAAGCATCCAAAATAAACGTTTTTGTTTACGTAATATATGTATGTGTGGTGTGTATATTTATTATGTATATATAAATACAAACACATGCATGTATATATTTAAGAAAAAATATGTTCATGTATTAAATATATATAAATGTATATACATGTAAATATTTTCAAAATATATACTGTATGTGTGTGTATTTATATATGCATAATAAATATACACAGCACAAATACATATATTATGTAAACAAAAACTTTTACTTTGGATGCGATTAATCACAATTAATCGTTTGACAGCACTAATATTTATTTTTTATTTTTCTGTGGCAGCGTTTCATACAGTAACACTCACTTATATGTAAAATAGTGGATCATGTGGCAAAACATAGTTATACAAACTAACATGCAAAAAACCTCAGGGGCCTGTTCCATAAAACAAGTTTAGCAAATAAGCCAGGCTTATTTCAGTTAGTCTGAACCAAATCAACTGAAAATAGGTCGGACTAACTTGAATAAGCCTGGCTTATTTGCTAAACTTGTTTTATGAAACAGGCCCCTGAGGTTTTTTGCATGTTAGTTTGTATAACTATGTTTTTTGGATAAAAAACTTTGGATAAAAGCGTTTGCTAAATCTAAGCTACATTTATGCTTTTAGCACACTTTTATCCAAAGTGACTTGCAGAAGAGGAACAAAGCAATGCATCAAAGAGCCGACAGCTGATACACGTGTCTTTGCTATTTGAGTATTTAAGCGGTAATCTAGACAACTAACTCAAGTCACTTAAATATAATCATCATTAAAATTAATGTTGGCGATGTGGAGAAAAAAGTGTGTACATGCGGTCAGAAAAATACTTGACTTGGATTTCCTCGGTTTAAACTTTTTCCTCTCTTTGCTGTGTGGAGGCAACCAAGTTTAGTTAAGTTAATTCTACAGTGTTTTATCTACAGCTGTAGCTTGAGGATTATGAAGCGAGTTTATTATGTTTATTATTATGCACATATCAGTGGTTATCGCAACGTGTTATGTCTACTACTGTTCCCTTATGATATATTAACCACACAGAGACAAGTTGTAGTTGTGTTATTTATTATTTCAAGTCTGTATTTATCTTTACATTTGTAAACAGCTACCTTGCATGCTGTGTACTCACCATATCCTGGTCCTGTGACTCCTCAAAGGAGGAGGTGGGACTACAGTTTCCCTTTTTCTTGAGTTGGGTTAAACCATTTCTTTAATAGGGAGGGGGCTTAACCCTTGGGGATGTAGACATGAAGAGATGTCTTATGATGTTGCTTACATTTTGTTTATGTTAAAGAATTGTATTTATGTTTTTATTTTATGTATTTTTGGAGTTTAATGGTCTAAATGGTTAAATGAGTTTGTGTTTATGCTTCAAAGGTTTCTGATATTGATGCCCCTGCAGTTGGTATGGTCTTAGGTGTAATGAGCCTGTCTTAGACTATATAAGCCAGTCTAAATTGAATTTTGGGAAGACAAGGTGGGGGCCTACTGCTTAAAGTGTCTAATGTAGATTTTGCTGCCTGTAGCAATTTGTTTTCTTTGGTCGTTTAAACGTCAAAGTGGACACTGAGTTAAGTTCCTATTTTTTTTTGGAAATATTTTTTGTTTGTTTGATTAGTTTCATAATTCTGTTTGTGAATTGTGAATATGTATACCTCTACTTCTCCACTGGCATTTAATAAAAGTCCTCTTTGGATGATATCTGAGTCCTGAGCCTATCTACCACCTCCCTTTGACCAGCACGGGACACGTTACGACATACATGCTATGTTATTTGTTGTTGCTTTCTTGGCCAGGTCACTCTTGCAAAAGAGATTTTAATCTCAAGTTTTTTTAACCTGGCTAAATAAAGAAAATGAAAATGAAATACCCTCGGCAAACAGCAGGTGATTGTGAACTTCATCTGAAGATGGCAGTGGAGTGCTTATATTGAGCTCAGGCTCGAGGTCATGTCTTTATCACTGAATCTTAATGAGGGCGTACTAATATTTCACACATATACAGCAGTGCTCAGCTGGTTTTGCTTCAGGATTTTACACTGGACATCTATACAGTGCTATAATGACTGCAGTACACTCTAAACAAATGGTGCTATATAGCACTAAAAGTGGTTCTTTGGCTCGTATAGGGGAACCACTTTGGTGCTGTATAGCCCCCTCAGTCATGCCAAAGAACCACTGAAGCACCAAGATTTGGTGCTATATAGCACTAAAAGTGGTTCTTTGGCTCATATAGGGGAACCACTTTGGTGCTGTATAGCCCCTCAGTCATGCCAAAGAACCACTGAAGCACCAAGATTTGGTGCTATATAGCACTAAAAGTGGTTCTTTGGCTCGTATAGGGGAACCACTTTGGTGCTGTATAGCCCCTCAGTCATGCCAAAGAACCACTGAAGCACCAAGATTTGGTGCTATATAGCACTAAAAGTGGTTCTTTGGCTCATATAGGGGAACCACTTTGGTGCTGCATAGCCCCTCAGTCATGCCAAAGAACCACTGAAGCACCAAGATTTGGTGCTATATAGCACTAAAAGTGGTTCTTTGGCTCGTATAGGGGAACCACTTTGGTGCTGTATAGCCCCTCAGTCATGCCAAAGAACCACTGAAGCACCAAGATTTGGTGCTATATAGCACTAAAAGTGGTTCTTTGGCTCGTATAGGGGAACCACTTTTGGTGCTGTATAGCACCAAATCTTGGTGCTTCACCGGTTCTTTGGCATGACTGAGGGGCTATACAGCACCGCTACCATATACAGAACCTGTTAAGCTCCTGTATGGTTCTTCAGCAGTTCTTCACCGGTTCTTTGGCATGACTGAGGGGCTATATAGCACCGCTACCATATACAGAACCTGTTAAGCTCCTGTATGGTTCTTCAGTGGTTCTTTGGGGTGATTAAGGTACTATATAGCACCACTGCTGTACAAAGAACCTGTTAAACCCCTTTAAATGTTCTTTACGAGCCAAAGAACCACTGTTGGTGCTGTTTAGCACCATTTTTGTTGAAGAAATACAATGCAATAATGTGGCACCTCCTATGATTCTAGCACCATTTGATAAAGGTGCTGTATATCACCTTTAAAGATATGGTGCTATATAGCACCAAAAGTGGTTCCCCTATGATTACGAGCCAAGAAACACTTTTAGTGCTATATAGCACCATTTTTTAGAGTGTACAGTATATGGAGACGCTGTCGTCTCATGTATCTGATATTGTTGATTACTTGTGTAACATTACAGACATGTACACATGCAACACATGCATCGGTTTTATTTTTGCCCTTTTGTGGATTTTTTTTTTAATACGAGGGAGCATAGATAAATATTTAAAGTGTGTGTGTGTGTGTGTGTGTGTGTGTGTGTGTGTGTGTGTGTTACAGCTTGTAACCTGTGTGTTGTTACAGAGAGGACGGACAATCTACATGATTCTCTGTTTTATAGTTGTTTTTTTTACTTCTAGTTTTTTTTAGTTTGTTTATGGTATGTATTAAAATATTCTTGTTTTATATATATAAGTATATAAATAAATATTTGCATTTTATGTTTGTTAGTTTTTTGTCTGAGTAGACTACAGAAATGTATTCACTTTTATTTATGTCTAACTTATCTAATAATAATAATGTAATTTATTTAATATTAATAACATGTTAGTGCTAAATAAATAATAACTATTATGAATTATATGTATAATTATAATAAATATGAATATAATTACAATACTAGTTACAATAATGCAATACTAGTTATTAGTAGTAGTATGTATGTATGCATGTGTCATTATTATTTAATTCTTGTAATAAATGTAATTATTAAAAATAACAATGTTTATTTAATAAAAATGATATGTTCAGTAATATTCAGAATATTATTATTTATATGTATAATAAATATAATTTAATATAATAATAGTACTATATTAATGTAGCCTAATAATAAATACTTCTGAATATAATCGTATAATTGTTATTATTATAAATTATATAATTTATATTATTAATAATAATAGTAATATCAAATGTCATTTATTTAACAAGAATATTATTAATATTATTCTAGGTGGATTTTATGTTATAATCATTGTATTATTATTTTGTATAATAATAATTATTATTATTATACATACAATTAATTTATAATGTGCTTGTTTTAATAAAACGTGCATTTCACACGTATACTAAAAACAAATTATTTTGTTGAAAAAGACTGTTCCGCTATGCGTGCGCGCGCGCGGTTGAGTATACGTGGCTCGCGGGAGGCCGCTGTGCGCGCGCTCGTGGAGAGGAGGTTTTTTTTGGTAGCGGCGCGGTGCATTGTGGGACGGTGTCGGTGGAGGTCTAGGCAGGCAGTAACAGTTGTGAGTGTTTGGCAGACACACGCGTGTTTACATTAGTATTGGGCTGATTATCTCAGCGCTGATCGGTGAGTGATGGCGCGCGAGGATCTGATGAGCGCGGCGGAGGACGCGGCGGATCAGGTGCGCCAACCAAACAGCGGCTGTTAATGTGCATTTAACTGCGTGCATGACATGCATCTGCGTGCATGAGAAATATATCGCATTATGCTTTGTTAAAGCTGTCGGTGCGTGTTTGTGTGCATTAGTCACTCACATATCCCTGTAGAATAAGACTTTGCTGTATGTTCTTATTGGGAATTTGCATTACTCGCGTTTGAAAATGAAATGCATGTTCATGCATTGAATATAGAGGTTGCCAGATGATGTTAGAACATATTCCAAGAGGAAATAATTGCACATTTAATGCAAGTTCACATTTTCATGCTCTTATGTTAAATGGGAAGCTGAACCTGCTCTGAAAGTTTAATACTGTTCTCTTTAAACTAAGAAATCAGTTCTTAGCATGCTTAAAGGACAGCTGTCACTTTACTGTACTACTTTATTTTACTCACTTCAGCGAGTGTATGGCACTGAATGTGGTTGAGAAATGCTTGCAGATGATTGCTCAAGCACACAGGCTCAGATAATAATAATCTTTCAAACACGTGCACTGGCTTTGCTTCTTCATTATTAATCCTCATGTGTTTGCAGCAGTATTAGTGGAGCTTTTTCTGTTTTGCATGCTGTAAAGTGTGTTTTGCGTGTGATTTCCAGCATATGTTCTGAAGGTTTGTTTCTGGATGTAACTTAAACCCTCTTCTTGCAAATCTGCAGTCTAAATGTGGAAAGTGTTCGGTTACTGGGAGAAGAGAAATGCTGTATGAATATGAATATGACTGATGCTGCTTTGTTTGAGCACAGCTGTTTGGTGTTAGTCTGTACTGCAGGATGATTCTTCTCTATTATAATTTATAATACTACACTAGTATTCTTTTTAAACAAAGGCAATGATAAACAATGTTTTTTTTATTGCTAGGCGAATAATAATCAGCAAGCATGATTGTTATATAATCACAAATATACAAGAAGTAGAAAAAAAAGTGATAAAACAGTGTGTTTTTGCATAATGCATATGCAGCATATGTTGCATATTTAATTTAGCTGGTGTCTTTCATGCCCCCCCCCCATAAAATATAAAAATTGTCAGTTTTGTCAAATAATAAGTCAAGAAAGAGATGTATTGCAGCTGTTTTTATCCGTGTTTCATTTGTTACTTTGGAAATGGAAGGTGGAGCGCATTGCATTATGGGATTGAGTGTGTGTGCTCACTACATACTGCAGAAATAGTATGAGTATGGAATTGGTGTTATTTTAGTTTCATTGAGATACTGTTATAGTTTTATAAATATTTATAAAACAATTAAAAAAATAGGTGTGTTAAGGATTTAGTCTAATATAATATAATATTTATATATATATATATATATATATATATATATATATATATATATATATATATATATATATATATATATATATATATATTATTAATTTTATTTTATTTTTTCAGCTAGTTGCCTAGGTAATATTTCTTAATTTAGGTGAGTTGATTTTTAGTTGATACTAAAATAACTAAAACTAAAATATAAAAGAAACTAATAAAACTGTCAGACATACAAAGCAATATTACTAAAACTTTAACTAAATATAAAATGAAAATATAGAAAAATCCAAAATATGATTTTTTTAATATTAAATTTTAATATTAGTTATTAATTAAAAACTACAGTAGTATCTCAATAATGCTAAAATAACACTGGCCTGTATAGTTTCATTAATTTAATAAAAAAAATATTGTAATTTTACAAAAAAATGATAAATGTTGCTGTGGCATCTACCAGAAATAACATACATTTCTGTATATTTAATTTCAGTTTTAATTCAAATCATTTTCTCTTAGTAAGTGAATATATTCAGATGCTCTGCTGTAGTTCTGTTGTTTATTGAGTTCTTCACTAATAAGGAGCACACAATCTCTCGTGGTGTCGTTACTGTAACTGAGCTCTGATTGGCTGTCAGGTCAGTCAGTGATTGGCTGCTGTTGAGAGCTGATGTGGTCTGTTTATATCTGCTGCTATTTTGGCCGTCATGAGCTCTAGTGAGGGTTTGACCTCGAGCTTCACTCACAGAGCTCGTGTTTCACAACAGCAGACGATAAAATCAGATCATACTGCTACAAAATGTTGATGCAATTTCATGGCAGAATCATCAAGATCTCTTCAGAGTTTGTAGTTCCTCAGATGTTGTGTTTTGATAATTGTGACCCTGGAGCACAAAACCAGTCATAAGGGTCAATTTTTTGAAATTGAGATTTATGCATCATCTGAAAGCTGAATAAATAATCTTTCCATTGATGTATGGTTTGTTATGATAGGACAATATTTGTCTGAGATACAACTATTTGTAAATCTGGAATCTGAGGGTGCAAAAAAATCTAAATATTGAGAAAATCACCTTTAAAGTTGTTCAAATGAAGTTCTTAGCAATGCATATTACTAATCAAAAATTAAGTTTTGATATATTTACGGTAGGAAATTCACTAAATATCTTCATGGAACATGATCTTAATAGCCTAATGATTTTTGGCATAAAAGGAAAATGTATAATTTTGACCCATACAATGTATTGTTGTCTATTGCTACAAATATACCTGTTACTTATGACTGCTTTTGTGCTCCAGGGTCACATTTTGATTTCTTTCGATGAGGTGTTATGGTGTCAGAGTAAGATGGAATTATTTCATAACTACAAAGGCTCTAAAATCCAGTTTTTGTCATCTGTCCTGCATCATTCTGACAGATGCTTCGTGCTTTTAGGACAAAACCAGTGTTATTTCATGCACCGCTCAGTAATGACCAATTTTGCTTCCATATCATGTACAGAAAACATACATTTGAGTGTTTATTTTATTGCACTTTATCTATTTGCATCTGTAGATTTCAGTTTTTTTCCGACTTACATACACCAAACTTTTATTTGTTTATATATCATGTACACTGATTTATGCAACATTTTATTCCAGAAAACATGGTGAGAATGTGTTTGTTTTCTGTCTGTTGACAGTATTTTCTGATTTATGGCGTGATAAAAAGAGAAATCCAAAATCCCCTTTAATGTTCAGATTTATGTTCTGGAAATGTGTGCAAATTAGTGCATATTTAATTAACAATGCATATAAGATTATTTATTATTTTTATGAAATGTGTGTTTTCATAAACAGTAAATATCAGTCATTTGTTGGAGATTCAGAAATGGCTTCTCTGTGTATTTGGACAGCACTGCTTTATCTTGTGGGTTTAAATTCACATTCAATTAAGGCTTGATGATTATAACATTTAGATTAAATGCTACTATAATTTATGTTTGTTTATTAATTTATTTATTCATTTTTAGACTGTTTTAAAAAATGGTTTAAATTAAAATGTAATGATTAAAAATTATTAAAATGAAAAAGTAATTTTCTATTTCATCTTTTGTTGCTTATTTAAACAATATTTTAAAATATTTATAATTCAGAATATTTCTTATATTTAAGAGTATTCATATTATTTCAGAATATTTATATATTTAATATTTCATAAATATTTATAATATTTTTACTTTTAATTTTAATATATGTATAGGCCTATTAATATGTACTCGACAATTAAAGCAAGATGCCACAGGTGAATAAAGTATATATATATATATATTTTATGTTTTTTATTTTTTTACTTCACCTGTGGCATCTTGCTTTAATTGTGGTGCTGTGACTAAATGCTCAGTATGGAGGCTGTTTTCATGTTTAGTAGGATTATTACAGGATTGAGTGTTTTTTTTGTGTGTGTTGGTCGTCACCTGCTGGATGATAAACAGGTGAAGTGTGTGTGAGATCATCAGACGGTCAGTGTTTGTCTGGTGAGCGGCTGATGGATGTGACCTGATGTTCTTGTGTTTGCAGTTCCTGCGGGTCACGAAGCAGTATCTGCCTCACGTCGCTCGCCTGTGTCTCATCAGCACCTTCCTGGAGGACGGCATCCGCATGTGGTTCCAGTGGAGCGAGCAGAGAGACTACATCCAGGCCACCTGGAGCTGCGGATACTTCCTCGCCTCCAGCTTCGTGCTGATCAACCTGATCGGACAGATCGGTGAGAGACACACACACACACACACACACACACGCTTCGTGCTGCTCAACATCATCGGACAGATCGGTGAGAGACACACATACACACTATAACACACACACACTATAACACACACACACTATAACGTGCACACACACACACACACACACACACGCTTCGTGCTGCTCAACATCATCGGACAGATCGGTGAGAGCGAGACACTAACACACACACGCTTCGTGCTGCTCAATGTCATCAGACACATCGGTGAGAGAGACACACACACACACACACACACACACACGCTTCGTGCTGCTCAACATCATCAGACAGATCGGTGAGAGTGAGACACTAACACACACACGCTTCGTGCTGCTCAATGTCATCGGACACATCGGTGAGAGAGACACACACACACACACACACACACTTCGTGCTGCTCAACATCATCGGACAGATCGGTGAGAGACACACACATACACACTATAACACACACACACTATAACACACACACACTATAACGTGCACACACACACACACTATAACGCACACGCAGACACACACACACACACACACACACTTTGTGCTGCTCAACGTCATTAGACACATCGGTGAGAGAGATACACACACACTATAAAACACAGACACACACACGCGTGCTTCCTGCTGCTCAACTTCATCTGACACATCGGTGAGAGAGACACACACACACACACACTATAACACACACACACACGCTTCGTGCTGCTTAACGTCATCGGACACATCGGTGAGAGAGAGAGACACACACAGACACACACACACACACACACACTATAACACACAGACACACGCTTCGTGCTGCTTAACGTCATCGGACACATCGGTGAAAGAGAGACACACACAGACACACACACACACACACTATAACACACAGACACACACGCTTTGTGCTGCTTAACGTCATCGGACACATCGGTGAGAGAGAGACACACACACACTATAACACACAGACACACACACGCTTCGTGCTGCTTAACGTCATCGGACACATCGGTGAGAGAGACACACACACACACTATAACACACAGACACACTATAACACACACACACACACACCCACACGCTTTGTGCTGCTTAACGTCATCGGACACATCGGTGAGAGCGAGACACACACACACACACACACACACACACTATGACACACACACACACACACACACACACACACACACGCTTCGTGCTGCTTAACGTCATCGGACACATCGGTGAGAGAGAGAGACACACACAGACACAGACACACACACACACACTATAACACACAGACACACACACACACACTATAACACACAGACAGACACACACACACACGCTTCGTGCTGCTTAACGTCATCGGCCACATCGGTGAGAGAGAGAGACACACACACACACACACACTATAACACACAGACACACACATGCTTCGTGCTGCTTAACGTCATCGGACACATCGGTGAGAGAGAGAGACACACACACAGACACAGACACACACACTCACACACACACACACTATAACACACAAACACACACACACACGCTTCGTGCTGCTTAACATCATCGGACACATCGGTGAGACACACTATAACACATTTTCCAGTTCGGTGCAGTTCTTATAGCTTGGCACATCAAAGTGTTAATTTGCAACAAATGAACAATAACAAGCTCCTGTAAACCTCTGCACACTGGTAAAAGCGTGGATTATTATATGTTTGCTTAACATTTCTTTTGAGAGAGGTATTATTTTTCAGATTTTTAACCCAAAATAGGATGGATTGGCCGTTATTGAGCTCTATAAACACATGTAATGTGTGTTTGATTCATACTGGACACCAGAGGGCGCTCTCGTGCAGAAAACACACTTATGTGGGTGATACCACTTATTTTGTTTTCGATACGATACCGATACTTTTAAAGGCTTGTATCGTCAATACCGATACGATACTTCTAAACTGAACTTTTAAATGATTAAATTACTAAGACTAAAACGGGTAATAATACCCACTTAACTTTATATTTGAAACACATTTTAGCATTCAATATGCCTTATTAGGTTATATGTTTGTTTACACATGCTTAAATTATGTTTACTGTAATGGTAACCATGTAAATCTACAAATACTATAGTTAAACTGTGTAATAAAAGCATATTCATAACTGCAGTGATAGGCTGTTGCATGTTTAAAATGCAACATTTTTGTTCTGACGGTGTAATTTATATTAACATTACAGAATACAACATGATCAATATGAACCTTTAACGTTCAATTTTAATAAATGTAATTGCACAAACTAAGTAGGCTACAATTTTAATGTTTATTGTGAAATAACTCAAACAGTTATGTTTTTTTCTGGGGGGGGTCTAGATATTTATACTGTAGATATTAACTATAGTCTGTTATATGTACACTGGAGAAAAAAATATAAAACTTTCATGGGCAGCCTAGAATATCATGCACTTTCACAACAAAATATTTTTTTTTCTTTATTGAATAATAATAATAATAAAAAACCCTCTTTGTTCTCTTTCTCTGAATCATTGTTTCTACACTGGTGATTTTTTTCAACTAACTTTTTTATTTATACCAAACAAGGCCATAATCATATCTAGAGCATTAGGGGGACTGTTGTTTTGAGGAAAATATTAAGACCAGACCACTATGGTAAAGGAACTAAATACATAATAAGATTTTTTGTAAAGTAATAAATCTGAACTGCAAATAATATTTTTATTTTAAAATATGCACCCATTCAATTTTAGTTGTATTCCTAATATGTTGAAAATGCAGAAAGACAGAAAAATGCTATTGTCGTCGCAATAATTATGAATTGCATGAATCACGTAAACGACAGCCCAACTTTCAATTCAAAACAACAACAAAAAAAGTCGAATAGTTTGCATCGCTGGATAGTCGAGCCGACTGTTGCTATAGTAACGAACACAACTTTCATCGCACAAGCTCTTATTTCAGTGTTATATTCAACATTAACAGCAAGTCAAAAGAGGTAAGCTTTCAACTGAACTGTATAGCCTACATGCATTTTAGACGCTTATATTATGCTCGTTCCCCGTCCATGCAATGAACGCATGTTATTGAATGATGTTTTTCTTTCTTTTAGGACATTAAAACTGCTCAGGTCATTTCAGTGGTAGGCTATGATACATATTTGTGCATTAAACTCCTCGTAACTCGCAAACTCCCCGTGATAGCGTGCAGATATTTCTGCTCGTTGTCAGCCTCCGCATGAATTCAGCACGCCTTGCATTCAGCTAATAAATGTTATTTTATGATTGTTTGGGCAGTCTCAAGCTATAGCTTAAACTTCTCAAAATACAGTCCGCTTCAGATTAGTTTTAATCTATGCACAAAAAAATTAACGTAATCTTTATCTAATTCTGATTGGGTGGGCAAGACAGTCATGCCTGGAGCCGGCCCTGACAGTTATTTGTCCAATTGAATCCATATTGCATGCATTTTTTTTGTGTTAAATACACAAAGTAACTGGTAACACACCTTAGTATCGATATTTTATACTTTCGATACTCGCATCAGTATGGATATATCGATACTTCAGGATAGATATGCCTATCCCTACTAATGATGTTCCAGGAAATCCCTAATATGAATTTAAATCCCTGAGGGAATCACTGGAATTCAGCCAGCAGCAGGTGGAAACACTCGCTGCTGAAAACGCATCTCTACGGGACTCGGTCAAATCTCTAACTGAAAATATGACCCATCTAAGTGAAGAAAATAAAAAAATAAAAGAGACTGTCATCGATCTCCAGGCCCGTAGCATGAGAGATAACCTGGTGTTTTCAGGCATCCCGGAATCTGCCGAAGAGGACCCAGAAACTACGGTTAAAAACTTTATCAAAACATACCTGAAGCTTCCGGAAGACACCGTGGAAAACATCTGCTTCGAAAGAGTCCATCGGATGGGAGCGAAGAAACCTGGAGCCCGAGGCCGCGTCCCATTGTGGCCAAATTCGGATACTTCAAGCAGAAAGAGCAGGTGAAGAGTCGCGGCAGGGAGCTGAAAGGAACAGACTTCGGCGTAAACGACCAGTTCCCCAAAGAAATCCTGGAGCGACGCAAAATTCTGTTCCCAATCCGATGCAGTCTCATCCAAAAGGGCTCCCGAGCTGTCATCGCTGTGGATCGGCTCTACGTGGACGGACAGCTCTACCGGAACCTCCGTACCACTCCGTGGTTATATTAACACCACTCCAGATAAGAATCCGTTATACTTAACTTTTTTTTCTCTCTCTTTCCTCGCTTGTTCTTCCATTTACCTCTAACTATTTGTCATTTCGATAATTTAATACGATATCATCAGGGCCGCATTAACCATTGGGCTAGGCGGCCTGAGCATTGTGCCAATCGCCAAAGCCCCACCACGCCCCCCACTTATTAGTGCTATTATTTAGTGGAGCTTTTCCATAAATTTAATTCACGTTTCTCGTTCATTTATTTTACCAATCAAATGCATTTATTTTATATTTGCTTTTGAACGACCTGTGTATCTATCAGGTGACCGCTGCGTCCGCACTGTCGCGTAATCTGGAAATGGTCATGCAAAAGAACAATCTTCGATAAGTAAAAATGTCAACTATTCTTATAAGGAAATAAAAAAAAAATAAAAAAAAAAAAAATAGGAGAGAGGGAAAAACACGACTTAGTAAGTAAAATTCCCAGCTATCAGGTTATTTTACTAAAGCTGATGATGGAGTGGAAGTTATGGAACAGCAAGTGGACCGGACACATGGAGAAGATAAAAACATCGTCGCCACAGATTTGAGGTTAGTTTGATTATTAACTTGATGGATGTATATTGCTTGTGCTCGAGCAAACTCTATAGGCCTATATTCGCTTTTGGGTTGAGAAAAAATACGGTAGAAATATGTCAATCGTTTTGTGCGTCATGATGTTAGCTTATCATTTAAAGTCATTTACACATTATGGTTTAAAAACTAATTTAACTGTTCAGAGACATTAAGAAGCGGGGCAGAATTTATTTTGGCAAATGCGCGCGTTAAGTCCGTTTCAGCCTAAAACGCGCGGCGCGCACCTGCGTGTAAAGCACCTGCCTAAACTTGAATTATTCTTCGCGCCTTGAGCTTAAACATTCAAATACAGTTATGTGTCATTATGTGTTCTTGCGAGTATCCTTGTAAACAGTCATTCGTGTCTTACATGAACATTATAGTTAAAGATAAAGCATGCATGTGAAATGTAGTAGGCTATGTGAGTTCCTGGAATTGTATGATGAGATTTTAAAGGGATGGTTCACCCAAAAATGAAAATACTGTCATTTACTCAGCCTCGAGTTGTTCTGAACCTGTATGAATTTCGTTGTTCACCTCAACATAGAGGAGGATATTTTTAAGAATGTTCTTAACCAGAAGGTTTCTGGTCCCCATTGACAACAATAGTGTATTTTTTTCTTTTTTTTCATACTATGAAAGTCATGCAGCAGCTGTTTGGTTACCAGTATTGTTCCCAATGTATTCTTTTGCGTTCAACAGCAGAGGGAAACTCATACAGGTTAAGAAAAACAACAGAATTTATTTTTTTATTTTTTTTTTTATTTATTTTTTTGGTGAGCTATTCGTGGAAAGCAGCCTAATATTGCTGCCGTTGCCATTTGTGTCAATAATGTGAATCAAACATCGGAAAAAAAAAATCACTCCATGTCCTTGACTGAATCACTTTTGTAAAATAAGAATTAATCTATATTGAATTTATACAGTGAAGACTATTCGATCTATTTGTATATTTACTTTATACAATATAATGTTTTTTATTCAGTGCTTTAAGTTTTTCCAAGTAGGTCGATTTGTTAAGTATCTTTGTTCTCTTGTCATTCGTGACTGTTTACTTGTCTTCAGTAAGCTTGGTTTTATTTTGTCTAGTATTATTTTTTATGATATTGTAATTAGTAACAAGAATTATGAAATTTCAGTGCATCAAAAATGTTTATAGGATACAAATTCTATTTAAAGCTATATATAATTATTGTGATGGGGGGCCCAGCAGTAAGTCATAGCCCGGGCCCAGTGAGGTCTTAATGCGGCCCTGGATATCATAACAAACACGTACAGTCAGTCTCCGCAGCGTTTAAATGATTTTGCAATGTTTTCGTTTCTGTCAAGTTTTTACTTTCATCCCTCTATGCTTGCTTCTTTGTATGTCTTTCTTACTTCCAACTCCTTTCACTGCACCGATCACCTGCTTTACTACACATATAAACACAACACCCTATATCACACATCTGCATGGCACGACCATGTACATATACACTCAGCATTAACGCAACCACTCAGACCTTACAGCGCACACAGACATGAAGGACATACTCGCATACAAGCGCGTACACGCCCGCTCATATCTTATTCATTTGAGCATCACACGCAGCGAGCAGCATTAGCTACACACACACATCTATGGGTGCACTAAGGTTTGTCACATGGAATGTGAATGGAGCTGGCTCCAGAGAAAAGAAGTTAAAAATATTTAGCCATCTTAAAAAACTACAAGCAGACATTGTTTTATTACAAGAGACTCATAGATCTGCCACAGCTACAGATCAACTTAAAACAACTGAGTTTCCTAATGTGTTCTCAGCCTGCTATAACTCTAGGCAAAGGGGGGTAGCAATTTTAATACATAAAAATGTTAATTTCACAGTACTCAACACAGTTATAGATCCAGAAGGTAGATTTCTAATCATTAAATTATCTATATTTGACAAAAAGTTATGTATTGTTAGTATATATGGTCCAAATGTTGATGACCCCTCTTTCTTTCACGTTTTTTTTACCGCACTATCTGAACAACTAGATTGTGCACTTGTTATTGGGGGAGACCTCAACTTTGGACTAAATAAAGAAATGGACAGGCTAAGTACAGCTGGAACTCAGCGCAATTGGGAATCCACAAATATAGTTAAACAGTACATGAGCGACTATGGACTTTGCGATGCATGGCGTTCTCTCCACACCAACAGTAGGGAATTTACTTTCTTCTCACATGTCCATCACTCTTACTCTCGTCTGGATTATTTCCTAGTCAGCAGCTCACTGCTGAGTGACATTTCAGACACAGAGATACACCCTATAGCTGTCAGCGATCATGCTGCTGTTTCTTTAACTCTAGTAAATAAGAAGACCACTCCACCAAGTTATAACTGGAGATTCAATACATCATTGCTTAAAGACGACGATTTTATTAAATATTTTAAAGAAGAGTGGGCTTTATATTTAGACTATAATGACCTGCCTGGAACATCAGCATCTGTTCTCTGGGAAGCAGGCAAAGCTGTGATGAGAGGTAGAATAATCTCATTCTCATCGCATAAAAAGAAAAGAGAAAATAAATGTATTCAGGAATTAGAAGAAACCATAAAAACTTTAGAAGAATCCTACGTATCCTCCCAGGAACAGGAAATGCTGAAAAAAATATGTAAAGCAAAACTAGAATTAAATGAAATTATTAATAAAAAAACTAAATTCTTAGCACAAAGACTTCGCTGGCAAGAATTTGAATATGGTAACAAATCAGGTCAATTCTTAGCGAACCAGTTAAAAATAAATAAAGAAAAAACAACGATGTGTGCTGTTAAAGATTTAACTGGGGATACAGTATATGACCCTGAAAGAATAAACAACACTTTCAGAGATTTTTACGAATCTTTATATTCTCCACAGATAAACCCATCTAAAGACGAAATAGACCAATTTCTTGACAATATAACTCTTCCGAAATTAACAGACAATCAAGCGATGGCATTGGATTCTCCACTGACATCAGATGAACTTCAGGAAGCTTTGAACAGTATGCCCAATAAAAAGGCTCCAGGTCCAGATGGCTTTCCAGCAGAATTCTATAAAGAATTCTGGGCTATTCTGGCACCAACATTCTACAGAATGTTGCAGGAAACCAAAGAAAATGGCAGACTTCCACCAAATATGAATTCTGCCAACATTAGTCTCTTACTAAAACCAGGCAAAGACCCTGTATTGCCTACTAGCTATCGTCCAATATCCCTTATTAATGCGGACACTAAAATAATCTGCAAAGCTATCTCAAAAAGAATAGAGAAGATAACCCCTCTCATAATTCATTACGACCAAACTGGTTTCATAAAAGGGAGGCACTCCTCAACAAATACACGTAGGTTACTTAACTTGATAGACTATTCATGCAATAGAAACCTTCAAATTACAATATTGTCTCTAGATGCAGAAAAAGCTTTTGATAGGGTTAACTGGAATTTTCTATTTGCAACTTTACACAAATTTGGTTTTGGAAACTCTTTCATAAACTGGTTAAAAATATTATATAACTCTCCAACAGCATGTGTCAGGACAAATGCCCAAACGTCCTCTAGCTTCTATCTTAAGAGGGGCACCAGGCAGGGATGCCCCCTATCCCCCTCACTGTTTGCAATTTTTATTGAACCACTAGCAGCAGCAATTAGACAGGCAACAGTGATTAAAGGCATTAAATGCAAGAATGTAGAACATAAAATTAGTCTTTACGCAGATGATGTGTTACTTTTTCTTCAACATTCACAAACCACTCTCTCTGAGGTAATTACATTAATAAACTCTTTCTCAAGAGTCTCAGATTATTCAATAAACTGGTTAAAATCAACAGTTCTTCCAATTAATTGCTCCTTCCAGAATTCTTCCACTCCACTGCAATCTGGAAATATTAAATATTTAGGTATTAATGTTTCTCCTAAACTGGCAGATTTGATTAAATTAAACCACATCCCACTTTTAAAGAAGGTAGAAGATGATCTAACCAGATGGAGATCTCTACCCATATCACTCATGGGAAGAGTCGCCTCAATAAAAATGATGGTTTTGCCAAGAATTAATTATTTATTTGCAATGATCCCAAGCAAACCACCACCTGACTGGTTTAGATCTTTGGACTCCTCCATCTCTAAATTCCTTTGGAAAGGTAAACCCCCGCGTATTAGCTTAAAAACGCTGCAAAAGACCAAGAATAAAGGAGGTCTAGATCTACCTAACTTTTACCACTATTTCTTAGCCAATAGGCTTCAACACATTTCAGGGTGGTTAAAACACACCCTCTTAGATGAGCCTTGGCTAGATGTAGAACAGGCATTATGTAATAATATAGAGATTTCGGATCTGCCATTCATTAGCTCGATCAGTAAACGACACGTATGCTTTAAAAGCATCAGTATCAGCTCTTCTCTGACAGCATGGTGGGAGTTTCTAAAAATGACGGAGTCTTCACTAATCCCATGCAAACGTACCCCCATCTGGAACAATCCTGACATATTGCTAAACAACAATATGATAAACTTCACAGATTGGAGTTGTAAAGGTATTAAATACCTGGAACATATATTCGAAGGGACAGACTTTATTCCCTTTGACAAATTAATTAAACAATATGGGATTAATAAAAACAGATTTTTAGAATATCAACAAATTAAATCTATTGTAAAAAGGAAATTTAAGTCTAATCATATCAATTTACAAATACCACCAAGTGTGGCAGATTTCCTTAATCTCAAAACCCCCAAATTAATGTCTAAAATATACAGGGCACTTTCCAATATAGATGAATCAGTATCACTTCCTATTGCAAAATGGGAAGCAGATCTATCAGTAAGCTGGGACCATAATTTCTGGTCTCAGATATGTTTAAAAACCTTTGAACTGATTAGAAATCCTGGATTACAATTAATACAATACAAAATTCTGCATAGAGTGCACTACACAGGTCATCGGATGTTCAGGATGGGTTTTACAGCTTCTAACAACTGCTCACACTGTAAAAGCAATACACCTGACAATTACATCCACGCTCTATGGTTCTGTCCACCTGTTCAGAGGTACTGGTACAGGATTTGTGAAGACTTATCAAAGTGTCTTAAATGCTCTATTCCAGCCTCTCCTTTAGTCTGCTTGTTGGGCGACCTAGATGGTGTCACTACAGAAGATAACACAATCCACATGGCTTTCACTGCCCTATGCATTGCTAAGAAGACTGTCCTCATGAACTGGAAAAATAAAAATAATCTTAATATCAACCAATATAGAGATTATTTGTGGGATTATATTAGCCTTGAAACAGCTTCTGCTGACACATTAGATCAATCTCTCTGGGCTCCTTTGATCAGCTCCATCACCTAGTGTGGGTGGGGGTCCCGATTCTGTCCGGCTGTGGTTTTTGTTGTTGGCGTGGGATGGCAATATGGGCCTGGGGCATCTGGGGGTTCCCTGGGGATGGGTTTCTTGGGGGGTTCGGCGCTGGGGCTGCGGCCTTGGCCTGGATGGGGTATTGGTGACTCTTGGATGCTGTTTCTCTGGCGGCGGCATGCGGCGCTGCTGGGGATGCCTGTGCCGGCGGACGTAGGTTGCCAGCCTGGCGGCCGCACTGTTCCGGGGTTGGTCCGGGGGGGGGCTTGGGGATCTGGGGACGCTCTGCCTCCGGCTTGGGGTTACGGCTGGGCCTGGGGGCTTGGGTCCTGGTTGGTGTGCCGCCGGGAGTATGGGTTGGTGCATGCGCTTGGGCCCGGCTCTGGTGTGGGGGTCTTCGATGCATCGGTGCCTCCGCAGGGGGGGGAGGGGTCCAATAGAGGCGGGGTATACGGGCTTTACCTGGGTGTCTTATTGTCTTATGTAGTTTGGGAACTGACTGGATGATGGGGTGGGGTAGTTTTTCCTCTGCTGTGGGGTCTGGTGGGCCGCCCCGGGCTGCCATGGGCCCTGGTCTGGATGGGCCTGGGCCCCCCGCCCTGGGCAGATTTGGGGTAACGGGGGTGCCTATGGGGGTCAGCGGGGGAGCTGGCTCCAGAGGGGGGGGTATTTTGCCCCCTCTGATGTTTTCCTCCCCATCCCTAAGGCTTCACTTCTCCCGCTCCATCACACCAACACATAGGTAGGGTTTTGAGGTGCGGGTGAGTCGCTGGGATGCGGGGGAGGTGGTACTCCTCTGTCTCCTCGTGGCCGCCTGCATCTCAATTACACATTACAGCTTAGACATTCTCATTACTTACTGTCACATGACACATACATATAGGGCCTTGGGGGTGGGCACACTGAATGGCATCCGGAGGGCGGTCTGTTCATTCAGCCTTCCCTCTGGTGCCAGTGCCCACTTCTCAATTTTAAGTTGCACATAGACATTGAGGGCTCTAGGGAGGGGACGAGCTGACACAAGCTTGTGGAGGGTGCCCCTCCCCTGTTTTAAAGCACCCCTGTTTTAAAGCACCTTAGAACAACACACACCAACACTACATTTGAGCGGGTGGGGTGAAGCATGGGGTCGTCTTTTTTTTTTTTTTTTTTCTCACACCCCTGTTCTCTGTTCTCTGTCTGGGGCCGGGGCTGTGAGGATGAGCTGGCCGCCCGGTCGGGGTCTGGGCTGTTGATTTTCTCTGCTGCTGCGGGGACCGGGGTGGTCTTCCTGTCCCCACGCCGGAGCGAAGGGGGTTTAGCTCCGGGATCGGGCGCTGGCTACCCCTCTGGGGGTGGTGGTGCCTGGACCTAGGAGTATAGAGTGCATATGGGGAGTGTGAGTGTGGGTACCTTGTCCATTTTTGTGTGTCTACATGTGGGGCGAAGGTGTGAATATTCGTTTGCGTGCATGAGGGTGGGAACATATGCTTGTGTATATGTGTGCTTGTCGTCTACGTCTATGTGTCAGGTCGGGCCTTAGACTCCGCCTCACTCATCATCTTAGTCGACCCCCACCCCACCACCATGCCCTGCCGGTGAAGGATGCCGCCGGTGCGTTGGTGATTTCTCGCGCCGGGGCAGGATGCTCGGGCGAGCGCTGGCCCGCTCTCGGCGGTCGATTGGCGGGGCCTGGCCCTACTGGCCTTGCTGGGCCCCGATTGTGGGGTGGGGGGCCTTTGGGTCTCCGGGCCCAGGGCCCGGTCCGCCCTGGTGTGGTCGGCTGCCGGTGGAGCCTGCGGGCTTGCCGCCACGGCACCGTGGGGCGCCTACACTGTGGCTGTCGGAGGTCCCGCCTTCGGGCTCTCCTCTGCCCTTTTTTGGGTGGAGGCCGCGGTTGTCCCTGCGGTGGTTCTCCTGGGGGTCCCATGCCCTGGGGGGCCTCCGGATGTTTGGGGCCCGGGTCTTTTCCGTGCCTGCTTCATGCCTTGCGGGATGGGGCTGTTGTTCCCCACACACACTATTAAACATTTACATGGAGGAACCTTATGAACACAAGCGCGCTCACACACACAGGGGTACACTCAAGCATTCACATTGGTGTAAAAACAGGTGCTCACAGACACACATTGTCTTGATCTGCTGTTGCTTCAAAACTTATTTTGTAATATTAGTTATGTGTGCTGCTCAATAACATTTAACATTTAGAATTTATTGTGATTTATACAGATGTTGGTTGTTGCTGCAGTCTCTTTGATGTTGTGTCTTCGGTTGTTTTCTCTTTTTGTCAGCAGGTATTGAAGCAAATTGTCTGTTTTTTTTTTTGTTTTTTTCTCTCTCTCTCTATCTATCCCCCATTCTCCTTTTTTCTCTCTCTCTCTTCCCCTTCTTTGTTGACTTTCCCCACAACCTTTTTTTTCATTTTTTTTTTTTTTTTTTTTTCCCTTCTTTCTCTCTCGTTTTCTCTGTCCCCTGGTCTTGTCTGTCACAGTGTGGTTAAGTAAAAGGGTATATAAAATTAAATTAATTAATTAATATAAAAAAAAATAAAAAAAATAAAAATAAATAAATTTAATAAAAAAAAAAAAAAAAAAAGAAAAAAGGCTGTGAATGATGATAGTATAGCCATGCATATGTACTGTCATGTGTTATCTGTGCTACTGACAGGCCAAAAAAAAAAAAAAAAAAAAAAAAAAAAAAGGAAATCCCTAATATGGAAAAGGCATCGCTGTCGCTGTAACTGAATAAAAAAGTTAAGATATAACATTAAACATTTCGATGAAAGGACAGTAAGCACTCGTCTGCGACAATACATGGTTTATATGTGTTCTTCGAGCCATCTCGGGTATTTTCGTAAAGATCAAGTATATTTGTAAGCCTTTCTGTGATAAGAAGCCACATTAGATCACAAAAGGAAGTTATTTCAAACAAGTTCTTTTGTTGGACAACAGGTTTAGAAATGTTTATCATTGCGTGTCATTACAAGGAAAGATGTGTTGCTAATGCACATTATAAGCAGAGAAACATTTCCTCATCTCAGCACATGAACACACACACACACACACACACACACTCACACACACACACACACACACACACACACACACACACACACTCTCACACACACTCACACACTCACACTCACACACACACACACACACACACACACACTCACACACTCACACACACACACACTCTCACACACACACTCTCACACTCACGCACACACACACTCTCACACACACACTCTCACACTCACGCACACACTCACACTCACACTCACGTACACACACACACACTCACACTCACACTCACACTCACACACACTCTCTCACACACTCACACACACACTCTCACACACACACACACTCACACTCACACTCACACACACACACACACACACACACACACACACACACACACACACACACTGACCTCATTTTTCCCCTTGTACTGGTTTTGTGGGAAAGTGAACTGATCAGAAACTGAAATTTGACACTCATATTTGTTTTTCGTTCATCCAACTGAACATTTATACAGTTTATCATTATTATACAGTAATGTCTGGCCACAGAATGTTGTGAGTGTCCCATCAGTCAAGTATTCAAGAAAAACATATAATCATACATATTTTTCAATATACACTTTATGGGAAAAAAGTTGCAACAGGTAAAAAATATTTGTCTGAGATACAATATTTGTAAATCTGGAATCTGAGGGTGCAAAAAAATCTAAATATTGAGAAAATCACCTTTAAAGTTGTTCAAATGAAGTTCTTAGCAATGCATATTACTAATCAAAAATTAAGTTTTGATATATTTACGGTAGGAAATTTACTAAATCTCTTCATGGAACATGATCTTTACTTAATATCCTAATGATTTTTGACATAAAAGAAAAATGTATAATTTTGACCCATACAATGTATTGTTGGCTATTGCTACAAATATGACTGGTTTTGTGCTCCAGGGTCACATGTGACTGTACTGTGGAGCTGATGTGATGATGTCTCGTCCGCAGGTGGCTGTGTTCTGGTGCTCATCAGAAACCTGGTTCAGTACGCTTGCTTTGGTCTGTTTGGCATCATTGTGCTGCAGGTGAGTGAGCAGCTCAGGTGCGTCTGTGCGTCTGTGTTATTGTGTGTAGTTTGGAGTCTGACGCGTGCAGCACATGTTCATCAGCGCGTCTCTGTGTTTCAGACAGTCGCCTACAGTATTCTGTGGGATCTCAAGTTTCTCATGAGGCGAGTTCAGATGAATAAACACCGTTCACACTGGAGCTGAATGCGGAGTCACTCCTGTTTCTCTGCTGAAACCAGTGCGAGTTTAGAAGCATTCAGACACTGCAACAGTTATTTTCAGATTTTAACTGTTTTAGTTCATTTTGTGCTTTTTTTATTATTTTGGTAACACTTCACAATAAGGTGTCATTTATTAACAGTAGTTAATGTATTAACTAACTTGAACAAACAATGAATAATGCATTTATTACACTGTTTATTAATCTTTGTTAATGTTAGTTAATGAAAATACAGTTGTTCATTGTTTATTCATGTAATTAATGTTAACAAACACAACTTGTGATTTTAATAATGCATTAATAAATGCTGAAATTAACATTAACTAAGATTAATAAATGCTGTTGTTCATTTTTAGTTCATGTTAACTAATGTTGTTAACTAATGAACCTTATTGTAAAGAGTTACCATTATTTTTTTATAATATGTATCTAAGTTTTTATTCATTTTCTTAATTAGTTTTATTTGTATATTTTCTGTTTTCATTTTATTTTAGTTAAAATTTAGTTTTTTTTGTCATTTTTAGTAGTTCTAAATATGTATATATATATATATATATATATTTTTATTCACTTTTATTTATTATTTTTAGTTTATGTAGTTATTTTTTTTTTGTTATTAGTTTATTTTATAACTTTAAATGAAATGAAAATAAGAAATGTTGGCTTGGGAACCAGCTGAAATAAAATCATTTACTTTCTTATTTCATTTGTATATATACTGTATATATATATTACTTATTTAATTTTTTTTATTGATTTTTATTTTTTTTATTTCAAGTAACGAAAGTGTGTTTTTATGGTTTAAGTTTTAGTTAAAGACAATTACTCTGGTTCACTTACAGCTGTTTATATTATAAAAGCCAAATTCGGTCCATAAAATGATTAGGTAGTGATGACCACGTCAATGCATTTAATATGAAACTGAATGAATGACTGATTGTTAATGCAATGTGTGACACGAGATGTGCTGGTAATTCCCAGTATTTCAGTGGTTGCTAATATTACTGTGGTCTGTTTCCTGTTCTCAGTGCAGAAACACTGCTGTTATGATAACAGTGCTGTAATAGGGGTTTTCCACTGTTTGATGATCTCTATTGTTGCATATTTGCACTGAAAGCCATCAGATCTTCAACACACAAATGCATGCGTAAAACAGACTCTTCATGAACAAAAACACCAAAGCAATCAGATGCATCTTTGCTGTGTGACCCACTGTATGTCTGACCACGTTCAACGTGTGCACAAACTCATAATCTGAGCCGGGATCGACTGTCTCTGCGTGTGCTGAGGATTGCATGTGTTTGTGCAGGAATCTGGCTCTGGGTGGAGGGCTTCTGCTGCTGCTGGCCGAGTCTCGCTCTGAAGGGAAGAGCATGTTTGCCGGCGTGCCGTCGATGGGAGAGAGCTCTCCGAAGCAGTACATGCAGCTGGGCGGCCGCGTGCTTCTGGTGCTCATGTTCATGACGCTGTTGCACTTCGACTCCAGCTTCTTCTCTGTGAGTCTCTTCAGGAGTTTCAGCACGCTGTGTGTCAAATCTGAAGCCTTCAAATAAACCTTAAACATCTGGACCTGTATTCACGAAACCTCTTAAAGGGATAGTTCACCCAAAAATGAAAATTCTGTCATTAATTACTCGTAAGACCTTCGGAACACAAATTAAGATATTTTTGAAGACTCGTGGAGAAGAATAGCTGAATAAATTGTTATTATTGTTTTCTCTGCCCATAAAAAATATTCTCGTAGCTTTGTAAAATTAAGGTTGAACCCCTGATGTCACATGGACTGTTTCTGGACCTGGGAACATTTCAGTTGTGTTGCCGTCTATGGAGAGTCAGAGAGCTCTTGGAGTTCATCAAAAATATCTTAATTTGTGTTCTGAAGATGAACGAAGGTCTTATGAGTTTGGAATGACATGAGGGTGAGTTATTAATGAATGAATTTTCATTTTTGGGTGAACTATCCCTTCAAGGCTAAAAGTAGCTCATAACTCGCCGATTCAGGAGAAAATCTTAAAGGAAAACGCCACCGTTTTTCCATATTCCAATATGTTCTTCCCTCAGCTTAGACGAGTTGATATGCACCTCTCCCGTCTCAGTCCGTGCACTTAATCGCTCTAGCGTGCGATTAATAATTTAGAAGCCACCAAACACTTCCATGTTTTCCCTATTTAAAGACGGTTACATGAGTAGTTACACGAGTAAGTATGGTGACACAAAATAAACGTGGCGATTTTCTAAGAGGATAAAAATGATAACTATAATGTGTGGCGGAAGAGCACGTTGCAGCACTTCGACCTCGGCGCAGTAATATCATCACTCCTGAAAACTCCCCCTCTCGCTCTCACTGATAGTGATAGTGCAGGCCACGGTGGTTGTGTTGACGGAAGAGGGAGAGTTTTCAGGAGTGATGATATTAAATCTCTGCTGCCGTTGTTGTTTTTTTCTCTGATTTGTAAGTTTTCAATTTGCATTTTTATTTATTTTTTTTTCACCATGGAATAAAAAAAAATAAAAAGTTAATATTGTTTTTTTTTTTAATTGCACAAGTCTGACTTTGTCTCACAATTCTGAGAAGAAAAAAGAGTCAGAAACCCAGAATTGCATTTTGCATTTGATAGCATTTAGATATAAACTGCAATGCAGTTCTGCCCTTTTTTTCTATGAATTGTAAGTTTCATCTTTTCACCATGGAATAAAAAATAAAAAGTTAATATTGTTTTTTTTTTATTATAATTGTTTTATTGCACAAGTCTGTCTTTGTCTCACAATTCTGAGAAAAAAAATCAAAAACTCAGAATTGCAAGAAAAAAGGCTAGAATTGTGAGATATAAACTCAATGCAATTGCAATGCTTTCTTTTTCTCTGAATTCCGAGTGAACATCATGATCTTCTGTAAATCTGCTGTGAAAAGCACTACTGGACAATCTTGACATCTCTTGCTGCACGTTGTCTTTTGCAGAAGCACTCGTTCTGATCTTTGAGAGTTGAATATAACTCTGTTTTCTGTGCGTCAGATCCTGCAGAACATGGTGGGAACGGCGCTCATGGTCCTGGTGGCCGTGGGCTTGAAGACGAAGCTGGCCGCTCTGACGCTGGTGCTGTGGCTCCTGGCCATCAACGTCTACTTCAACGCCTTCTGGACGGTGCCTGCCTACAAACCCATGCACGACTTCCTCAAGTACGACTTCTTCCAGACCACCTCGGTCATCGGAGGCCTGCTGCTGGTGGTGGCGCTCGGCCCGGGCGGCGTGTCGATGGACGAGAAGAAGAAGGAGTGGTGAGGAGACGTTCACGAGGAACGCAGTGCATCCAGTTTATTTTTAGCGCATTGTTAAATCCTGGAGTTTTATTTACCGCCTCGCCCTGCGTTGCAGCAATCGAGGAGATTCAGATTCGTTTTGTGTTTAATAATGAAACCGTGTTTATGGAGAAGTCTGTGAGAGTGCATCAGATCCTGGACTCTTTCTCAGGTTGTTTGGTGGGATGATGTTCCTGAGGGCCGAATGCATCAGACGTCTGTGAACTCTGAACTGTAGACGTCTCGGCCGAGTTTGACGGGACGCTTGTCAGATTCTATTGTTTTGCAATCGACGCCGGACGAACGGGACGGTTATCCAAGTGTTTTCTGTTGATTCTAAGAAAAAGTATTGATTTTTCAGAAGTTTATATTGTATTTTTGACTTTGCGTTTTCAGATCGTGGTGGAAAAATAAAGCAAAACGATTTAAATGTGTTTGTGTGGCGTTCTAACTGACCTCGTGATGAGAGTAATAAAGCAAAATTGCCATTATGTTTTAC
>CM041796.1:39321608-39351607 GCA_023376895.1 Aspiorhynchus laticeps
AGTATATTTTGTGTTTTTAATTTAATGTTGTATTTTTTTTCATTTTAATTTAAGTTTTAATAATTTTGTAGTGTGTTTTCTGTCATTTTTATTACATAATTTGTATTAATTTTAATTACAGTTATTTTATTTTAAGTTAAACTATAAGTGAATACAGAAATAGTTTGGCAGCTAGCTGAAACAAAATAATTTTTATGTTTAATTTTATTTCAGGTAACAGAAATCTTTATTTTTATGGTTTTAGTTAACTATAAAAATTGCACAGAATGACTGAAGAAATGATTGGTTTTATTGATCTCTCTTGATAAATGATATACTATGATTGTTTAACCAGTAACACATCTGATGAACATCACTGCACTGATTCACATGAGGTTCGTTAATCATCTAATCAATGGAGTGGATGATTGAAACGTGTCCAAACGCAGGCGAAACCTCATCATATTTACTTCTATAGCGCTTTATACAGTGAAGGTGTTTCAAAGCAGCTTCATAGTAATAAACAGTGACATTTTGCAGAATTTATCAATTATGAAATGTGCAATGTTTGTTATATAACAAGCACTTTTTAAGCAACCGCTGAGTGATATTACAAGACAAGCTGTCTAAAGAGAGAAATGCTGCACGGCAGAGCTCATGATCAGAAAGTCTGAGTCAGAAACAATGGAGAAAGAAAACACTTTCTCAAACGCTTTGAGGAACTTCAGCAATGATTGTGAAAAGATACCGAAACTGGTTTGAATTACAAAAAACTAGAGCAATAGTGAATGAAATCTTCATTCTTTTCCCATCTGCATTACATTTACAGTTATACATGTGTTAGATATTTCTGATCTAAAGCATTCAGTGTATATGTTTGACCAGCGAATCCATGATTTGGTTCGAATCCATGACGTGATGTTGCTAGCATCACACATTACTGTTTGAGCATCATAAACACTGTGTTTCTGGTCAGATCAAGCTGTAGTTTGGACCAGGCTTGTAAAGACACAAGACAAGTTTCTCTTTTTGTTAAAGATCTGTTTTCTTTCATAAATCACAAGCTTTTTGCTTTAGATTCAGCATTGTTCTATTTAATTTAATTTAAATTTAGTAGTTCATTTTATTTTATTTTATTTTTTTTATTAATTTTAACACTATAGAAGTAAATATGCCAAACTAAAATAATTAATTATTTAATTTAATTTAATTTAATAGTTCATTTTATTTTATTTAAATTTTTTAAATGACTTTTAACACTATAGAAGTAATTATGCCAAATTAATTTAATTACTTTACTTAAAACACCTTTTGTAATTTTAATCTATTAATTGTTTTTCTTTTTTGTTTTTTTTTTATATAATTTAATTTATCTTAATTTACTTTAATTTTGAACATATTTTTTTTGTCAGACAAACATTTGCATGTTCGTGGTTCTCTGATGTTGGTTAATGGTTAAATAACATGGAGGTCAACAAATAAAATATTTACTTTTTTTAGTAAGTGTTTTTATTTTAAAAGTTGTTTATTTTATTAATTATCTTTCATCAACTCGTGAACCCCTGTTTGGCAAAAGCCTGCTCTATATTACCATAAACAGCTGACTTTACAGAAGTAAATGTTTTTAATTTAATAGTTCATTTTATTTAATTTAAAATGTTTTAATTAATTTTAACATTATAGAAGTAAATATGCCAAATTAATTTAATTATTTTACTTAAAACACCATTTGTAATTTTAATCTATTTATTGTTTTATTTATTTATTTATTATGATTTAATTTATCTTAATAATTTACCTTAATTTTGAACACAATTTTTTATTTTATTTATGATTTAATTTAGCTTAATAATTTACCTTAATTTTGAACACGATTTTTTTTATAATTTTATTTAACTTAATAATTTACCTTTAATTTTGAACACGATTTTTTTTATGATTTTATTTAACTTAATAATTTACCTTAATTTTGAACACAATTTTATTTATTTTTTTCAGCCAAACCCCTTAAAAATATTTCAACACATTTGTATGTTCACGGTTCTCTGATGTTGGTTAATGGTTAAATAACATGGAGGTCAACAAATAAAATATTTACTTTTTTAGTAAGTGTTTCTTGTTTTTAATTTAATTAATTATTCTTATCTTTCATCAACTCGTGAACCCCTGTTTGGCAAAAGCCTGCTCTATAGCTGACTTTACAGAAGTAGATGTTTAATTTAATTTAATTTAATTTAATTTAATTTAATTTAAAAAAAAAATGATTTTCATTTATTTAAAATATTTTTTCTTTATTTAATTTTTTTTATTGCAACTCTTGAAATGAGCAGAAAATGTCCAGCTCTTGCCGTGAGAGCCTCAGCTATTCATTGCCATGCCATTAAAAGTCAAACTATCTTCCTATACTGTAAAAAATTGAGAGTTGAGAAAACTCAAAAATCTCCTACGAAACAAATTGAGAACTCAAAGATCTCCTGAAGCTGGTTGCCGTGAGCTTTTATGTTTTCTCAACTTTAGATTTTTTACAGTGTACCTAACAACATAAATCACCTTTTTATTACATTGAAGGCCAATATTGGACAGGATGAGGACTTTGATGCTGCGCGGAAGAAAGCAGAGAAACTTGGAGCCAAGAAGGTAAGGTCTGCATGGAGCGAGTGTGAGTGTGTTCAGGACACATCAGCTCTGTGTTGATGAAGTGTGCTGTGTTTGTGGCTCAGGTGTTCATCGAGGACCTGCGCTCAGAGTTTGTGCAGGAGTTCATCTGGCCCGCGGTGCAGGCCAACGCCGTCTATGAGGACCGCTACCTGCTGGGCACGTCTATCGCCCGGCCCTGCATCGCCCGCAGACAGGTGCAGATCGCCCGGAGTGAAGGAGCGCAGTACGTCTCTCACGGAGCCACGGGAAAGGTGCTCACATTAAACATTATACTGGAATAAACCTCCAGACTGAGACACACTCGACAGAACCGGGCTTGGCTCATATGTGACCCTGGAGCACAAAACCAGTCATAAGGGTCAATTTTTTGAAATTGAGATTTATTCATCATCTGAAAGCTGAATAAATAATCTTTCCATTGATGTGTGGTTTGTTATGATAGGACAATATTAGTCTGAGATACAACTATTTGAAAATCTGGAATCTGAGGGTGCAAAAAAATCTAAATATTGAGAAAATCACCTTTAAAGTTGTTCAAATGAAGTCCTTAGCAATGCATATTACTAATCAAAAATTAAGTTTTGATATATTTACGGTAGGAAGTTTACAAAATATCTTTATCTAACATGATCTTTACTTAATATCCTAATGATTTTTGGCATAAAACAAAAATGTATAATTTTGACCCATACAATGTATTTTTGTCTATTGCTATAAATATACCTGTGCTACTTATGACTGCTTTTGTGCTCCAGGGACACATTTATGAAAACACCTCAGAGGAATAACACAATAACATGCAAATGATAGGAAGAGCTCAGTTTGATATGCTGCTGAACAGTTTAACATTCAGAGTCACTGTAACTTTATGGGCTGTCTGTTTGACCAAAAATATAGTAAAAACTGTGAAATATTATTAGAATGTAAAACAGCTGGTTTCTATGTGAATATGTGTTAAACTGTCATTTATTTCTGTGATCAAAGCTGAATTTTCAGCATCATAACTCGATAGATAGATAGATAGATAGATAGAAATTCATATATAGATAGAAATTCATATATATATATATATATATATATATATATATATATATATATATATATATATGTATATATATATATATATATATATATATATATTATATATATGTATATATATATATTATCAGAAACCACTAGAAAAGTCGTGCAAATTCATTGGTCATAAAGACTGTGAACCCTAAAGAACACTGACCTTACAGAAGTGAATACAGGAGCATCTCAATAAAGTAGAATGTCTTGTAACTTATTTCAAAAAGTTAAACTTTCATATATTTTAGATTCATTACATGTAAAGTAAAACATTTCAAAAGTTTTTTTGTTTTAATTTTGATGATTAGAGCTTACAGCTCATGAAAGACAAAAATCAGTATCTCAAAATATTAGAATATTTACATTTGAGTTTCAATTAATGACCATCCATACAGTATACATTCTGGGTATCTCTTGTTCTTTGAAACCACAATAATGGAGAAGACTGCTGAGTTGGCAATGATCCAGAAGACGAACATTGACGCCCTCCACAAAGAGGGTAAGTCACAGAGGGTCATTACTGAAAGGTGTGGCTGTTTACAGAGTGCTGTATCAAAGCATATTAAATGCAAAGTTGACTGGAAGGAAGAATTTGGGTAAGAAAAGGTGCACAAGCAACAGGGATGACTGCAAGCTTGAGAATACTGTCAAGCAAAGCTGATTCAAACACTTGTGAGAGCTTCACAAGGAGTGGACTGAAGCTGGAGTCAGTGCATTAAGAGTCACTACGCTCAGACCCAACAATGCAGATGAGCTGAAGGCCGCTATCAAAGAAACCTGGGCTTCCATACCACCTCAGCAGCGCCACAAACTGATCACCTCCATGCCACGCCGAATTGAGGCAGTAATTAAAGCAAAAGGAGCCCCTACCAAGTATTGAGTACATATACAGTAAATGAACATACTTTCCAGAAGGCCAACAATTCACTAAAAAAAAATTTTTTTATTGGTCTTATGAAGTATTCTAATTTGTTGAGTGAATTGGTGGGTTTGTGTTAAATGTGAGCCTAAATCATCACAATTAAAAGAACCAAAGACTTCAGTCTGTGTGCATTGAATTTATTTAATACACGAGTTTCACAATTTGAGTTGAATTACTGAAATAAATGAACTTTTCCACGACATTCTAATTTATTGAGATGCACCTGTATGTACATTAGTTACTGAGAATGATGTTTAAATCCAGAAAGGATTTAGTCATTATTTTCTGAAGCTCATATATGATGAATACACAGATGTGTGATGAATGTGTGTGTGTTGTGTTCTCTGCTGATGAATACACAGATGTGTGATGAATGTGTGTGTGTTGTGTTCTCTGCTGATGAACACACAGATGTGTGTGATGAATGTGTGTGTGTTGTGTTCTCTGCTGATGAACACACAGATGTGTGATGAATGTGTGTGTGTTGTGTTCTCTGCTGATGAACACACAGATGTGTGTGATGAATGTGTGTGTGTTGTGTTCTCTGCTGATGAATACACAGATGTGTGATGAATGTGTGTGTGTTGTGTTCTCTGCTGATGAACACACAGATGTGTGATGAATGTGTGTGTGTTGTGTTCTCTGCTGATGAATACACAGATGTGTGATGAGTGTGTTTGTGTTGTGTTCTCTGCTGATGAATACACAGATGTGTGATGAATGTGTGTGTGTTGTGTTCTCTGCTGATGAACACACAGATGTGTGATGAATGTGTGTGTGTTGTGTTCTCTGCTGATGAATACACAGATGTGTGATGAGTGTGTTTGTGTTGTGTTCTCTGCTGATGAATACACAGATGTGTGATGAGTGTGTTTGTGTTGTGTTCTCTGCTGATGAATACACAGATGTGTGATGAGTGTGTGTGTGTTGTGTTCTCTGCTGATGAACACACAGATGTGTGTGATGAATGTGTGTGTGTTGTGTTCTCTGCTGATGAATACACAGATGTGTGATGAATGTGTGTGTGTTGTGTTCTCTGCTGATGAATACACAGATGTGTGATGAGTGTGTGTGTGTTGTGTTCTCTGCTGATGAACACACAGATGTGTGTGATGAATGTGTGTGTGTTGTGTTCTCTGCTGATGAACACACAGATGTGTGATGAATGTGTGTGTGTTGTGTTCTCTGCTGATGAATACACAGATGTGTGATGAGTGTGTGTGTGTTGTGTTCTCTGCTGATGAATACACAGATGTGTGATGAATGTGTGTGTGTTGTGTTCTCTGCTGATGAACACACAGATGTGTGATGAATGTGTGTGTGTTGTGTTCTCTGCTGATGAATACACAGATGTGTGATGAATGTGTGTGTGTTGTGTTCTCTGCTGATGAACACACAGATGTGTGATGAATGTGTGTGTGTTGTGTTCTCTGCTGATGAACACACAGATGTGTGATGAGTGTGTGTGTGTTGTGTTCTCTGCTGATGAACACACAGATGTGTGATGAATGTGTGTGTGTTGTGTTCTCTGCTGATGAACACACAGATGTGTGTGATGAATGTGTGTGTGTTGTGTTCTCTGCTGATGAACACACAGATGTGTGATGAATGTGTGTGTGTTGTGTTCTCTGCTGATGAATACACAGATGTGTGATGAGTGTGTGTGTGTTGTGTTCTCTGCTGATGAACACACAGATGTGTGATGAATGTGTGTGTGTTGTGTTCTCTGCTGATGAACACACAGATGTGTGATGAATGTGTGTGTGTTGTGTTCTCTGCTGATGAATACACAGATGTGTGATGAGTGTGTTTGTGTTGTGTTCTCTGCTGATGAATACACAGATGTGTGTGAATGTGTGTGTGTTGTGTTCTCTGCTGATGAATACACAGATGTGTGATGAATGTGTGTGTGTTGTGTTCTCTGCTGATGAACACACAGATGTGTGTGATGAATGTGTGTGTGTTGTGTTCTCTGCTGATGAACACACAGATGTGTGATGAATGTGTGTGTGTTGTGTTCTCTGCTGATGAACACACAGATGTGTGATGAATGTGTGTGTGTTGTGTTCTCTGCTGATGAACACACAGATGTGTGATGAATGTGTGTGTGTTGTGTTCTCTGCAGGGAAATGACCAGGTTCGCTTCGAGCTGACGTGTTACGCTCTCTATCCTGAAGTGCAGGTGAGATCAGATCCATCACACGAGCATCTCGAACCCGTCGTCTGTCTCTGATCGTCTTCATGTCTGTCTCAGATCATCGCTCCGTGGAGGATCCCAGAGTTTTACAGGCGCTTCCGGGGCCGGACAGACCTGATGGAGTACGCAGAGGTAGTCTCTTTCCTCTGAGATCTCAGTCACAGCCAAAGACTGCAAACAAAACTCAGGGATTTTAATATGAATGCACACATTTCTTATCAAATTCTTTCAAAGATGCACATGTTCTTTTGATAGCTTTACCACAGTGTTCTCACCAGGGCTCCGGGGTCCACTAGGGGGCAGAAAAGGACACAAGATGACTTAAAATAAGACAAAAAATGAGCTAAAACATCTTAAAAATGTAGAGGATTTTATAGAGAATTTGAGAAGTGTGATTTCTAGATCTGGAAAAGTCATCGACGTTTCTATAATTAATAACTATAATTTATTTTTATTTTTTCAGTTATTTTAAGCTATATCTTATCAGTTAGAAATTGCTCATTTTGATTCATTTAATTATTTGCATTAAATTATTTTAATATATTGCTCCAAAAACAACAACAACAACATGAAAAGTAATCACAAACCATGTAAAAGTCTGTAGAATTACAAATGAATGTAAATTCATCACAAAGACTGTGAACCCTGATGATCATTCACTCATTGACACTACTGAATTATTTTAATATTTATTTTAATTGAATTATATTTCAAATATTGCCACTCTTAGTTCCTGTAAACAAAAAAAGCTTTGTTAAATATTTTGTAGGGCTTTTGGTTATTACCTTGGAGTCAAAAAGGTTGAGAACCGTTATTAATGGGTTATAATGTTATTTTAGTAATTTTGAGATACAATTTTTCATAATTTGTAATATTTTGAATTTAATTTAAATTTTGTATTTTCTGTTTCTGTTTTCGTTTTCATTTTTTTTTTACAACACTTTACAATAAGGTGTAATTTGTTAACATTAGTTAATGTATTAATTAACATGAACAAACAATGAATAATGCATTTATTACGCTATTTATTAATCTGTTAATGTTAGTTAATGAAAATACAGTTGTGCATTGTTTATTCATGTTAGTGCATTAACTAATGTTTACAAACAACTTGTGATTTTAATAATGCATTAGTAAATGCTGAAATTAACATTAACTAAGATTAATAAATGCTGTATTATTCATTCTTAGTTCATGTTTACTAATGTTGTTAACTAATGAACCTTATTGTAAAGTGTTACCAATTTTAAATATGTCTATATGGCTTTTATTTTAATTCATTTTTATTCAGTTTTAGTGTTTTAGTACTTGAAGTTTGTTTCATATTTTATTCCAGTTAATGTTTATGTAATTTAAAGTAACAATGTTTTTATTTTCAGTTTAAGTTAAAGATAATAACATCTTGACCGTCTTTAATGAACTCTACACCACAAACACAACGCTTCAGTCCAGATTCAGTCCACTAGATGGAGCTCATCATCTGGACATCCAGTCTGTCTTATTAATATCACTGTTTCTTCAAGCTGTTGTCTGAACTCTGACTGTCAGCTCTTTTCTTGTCTTGATGATGGATTCTGAGACTGATTAAAGTCACTCTGTGTTACACATATGTGACCCTGGAGCACAAAACCAGTCATAAGGGTCAATTTTTCAAAATTGAGATTTATACATCATCTGAAGCTGAATAAATAATCTTTCCATTGATGTATGGTTTGTTATGATAGGATAATATTTGGATGAGATACAACTATTTGTAAATCTGGAATCTGAGGGTGCAGAAAAATCTAAATATTGAGAAAATCACCTTTAAAGTTGTTCAAATGAAGTTCTTAGCAATGCATATTACTAATCAAAAATTACGTTTTGATATATTTACGGTAGGAAATTTACAGAATATCTTCATGGAACATGATCTTAATATCCTAATGATTTTTGGCATAAAAGAAAAATGTATAATTTTGATCCATACAATGTATTGTTGGCTATTGCTACAAATATACCTGTGTTACTGATGACTGCTTTTGTGCTGCAGGGTCACTAATAAAGAATCAGCTGTATATCTGTATATATAGTGTTTCAAATGTTTCTTAAAGGCACTTCAGATGCATCTGTAAGCGTTTACACATTAAACACAAACGAAAGCATCAGAAATACCACAGACTGAATAAAACAAAGATTATTGGTGTACATGTTACAAGAAAATATTCATTCAAAATGTCATGTTTAACTCGATGCGTTACTTCTAGCTTCTTTGTAATTGCTTGTGAAATTTACTAGTGATTTGTGAGTGATAATTGTTTAAATCTCATATGTTTGTTTCGTTTGCTCAGAAACACGGTATTCCTGTTCCTGTCACACCGAAGGCTCCGTGGAGCATGGATGCCAATCTCATGCACATCAGGTGAAGAACATCACAAAATACACTTACCTGCATGTGTTCTTCACTGCTGTTATTGCATTACAGAAAACTTCATAACAATCTCTTTTAACAGCTATGAATCTGGAATTCTGGAGAATCCGAAGGTAAGAGATCGTTATGATCAAAACTCTAGATTCTAATCATATAATGCCTAATAATATAAGGCCAAAAAAAAAAAAAAAAAAAAAAAAAATCATATAATGCCATGCAATCCAGTGACGACTGAGAGATGAACTATTATAATAAACCATCCTCAAAAGAATGGATGATCAGATTTGAAGATGATTTTCCTAAAAAAAGGAAAAATATTTTTAAATATACAAAATATTAAAAAACTATATATATTTGCTAAAATATGTTTCAAAATATATTTATGTAAATATATTTTCTAATGATATATTTTTTGGTCATTTTGTTTGAAAATACATTTTAAAAATATAAATATATTTTTAAAAGCATTTAAGAATTTATTTTGCCCTCCACATATTTTCAGTCCAAGAAAATACATTCACGTTTAAACTTTATGTATTTATTTAATGAAAATTAAACATTATTATAAATCTAGTTTTGATCTCTAGTGGTCTACTCCATCCACATTTGCATTTGTCCTAAATGCAGGCTACTTTAAGATTAGAAATGTATTTTTTTTTGCCCTGAAATACATTTTGAAGTATATTTTAGTATAAGAAGGCTGAAACTAAATATATTTTAAAGTTCAAAAATATATTTAATTTTAACTTCATTGTTCACAACATATATTTAAAATATATTTTGGGCAGATTAAATAGTATTTATTTGCTGCGTCTGTACTAACTTCAGCAAGGCGACTCAAAATGTGCTGTTTCATGCGTTCAGGTATAAATCTGATATTACTGTAGATTTGTGCACATTTATGACCCTGGAGCACAAAACCACTCATTAACAAAACAAAGATGAAAATGAGGAAGAATTTCATAGAACTGCAAGAAGAAAAATGCAAATTGTGAGATATAAACTCAGAACTGCAAGAAGTAAAAGTTGCAATGGTTTTTTTATTCATTTTTTATTCCATGGCAGAAACAAGCTTCCATAAAGCACTGCTTATGCATGCAATTATTTTATATTCAGTAGTTCAGGGTCGAATGCTTTTAACCCTGTATACAGTCTGATGAAAAAAATAGTCTGAAAAATATATATATGGGTAGCTGACGTATCAATATGTCCTGTGGTGTGACAGCAAAAATGTAAAAAAACAAAACAACCTCTAACATTGATGATAAACCTCTCTCATGCTATTTGTAACTCTAAGAATGAAGATACATCTTTCTCATGTTATTTGTATGTTAAAGTTTGTTTTTTCTACATATTTGCTATGTCACACCACAGGACACAGTCCTATTTTTATTTGTCAACTACCCATATATTTGTTAAATTAAACTGTTTATTGACCAAAATATATTTTTTACGTTTTTTAAGTGTCATATTTGATCATTATCAGGCTTTTCTGTCTCATATAGTCTGATATAGTGAGAATATGGAGGAAAAAACAGCTCAATTTTATTCAGAGACTCAAACTGAGCAAAAATATGAATTTGCTACAGATGCTGATATTTATGATGAAATTCTGATGGTTGTAATTTAAATCTTTAGATCTTTATAATACAGTACAGCAGATACTGACATGAAATTATCTAAATATCAGTCTATATCTCCAGTAATATGTCTCAGTAAGATGAGATTATAACATATAATGCAATGCTGATTGAGAGATGAATAATAAAGGCTCCTCAGAAGATGTGAGATGAAGATCATTCCTCCGCTGAGGAACAGTGAAAGTAAAGCTCCTCAAAAGATCTGATGATCAGATTTGAGACTAAAACATGATTGATGGAGAATCAAGTAAAGCTGAGCTGATTCAGTCCAGTAAGTGTTCATCTGATGTTTACTTGAGAGAAGTCGAAGCTGTCAATCAGAGGTCTTAGGAATAGGGTTAAGGGTCTCAGGGTTATTAAGACGTTGATGCAGATCATCTTCTCTCATCAGAAGGAGAATGTCTCTGTCTCGGTTCAGGACACAGTGATTTACGCGTCACTTCCAATCCAGTGACCAGATTTCACTGCTTTACTTTCATCTCTTCACTCATTCTTTCCATTCTGACACTTTTTTTTTCTTCCCCCGTCTCTTTCAACTCCGGGCTTTGATTGAAAGCAAATGAGGCAGCTAACATGTGGAAAGAGAGAGATTTACTTGCTGTAAGTTCATGCGGCGGCCGTCTTTCAGGATGCGCGCTCAGCCGCCTCGCAGGACAACAATATACGGCCAGCTGAATAAAGAGCGCACCGGCGACATGATGCTTCTCTTCACGGACCATTTGCCACCAATGCCGTCTCTGGGCCTGTCGTTCTCTCTGTGGATTATTCCTACCTTCGGCTGTCTCGCAGGGTTAAAGGGTGAGACCAGATCCACCAGCGGGGGGGCAGAATTGAAATTCATTGATCCCATCACATTATATCAAGCGCTGAAATGTGTTGAGCTTCACCTGATCTCTGCAGTCGTAAGACACTGTTCTGGTCTGGATCAGTGTTTATTGTGAGAGATGCTCGGTCGCTTGTGATGCAGGGAATTCTTCAGTTCATTTTTACATAAGAAAAAAGGCACAAATCTCGTCCTTTTGATCAGTTCAGTTCATGCAGTGTCATATTTAAGTGCATTGTAGAAAATCATTTTTGGCTAAATAAAATGAGTTGAATTTTGCCATTTTGCACAGATTTTCCACCCCCCCCCCCCACTTAAGAAAACTGTTATTAACATCATTCATACATTTTCTGCAACATGATGGGAAGAAAAATAAACAATCTCATTCCATTTCCTCCATTTTTACATAAATTGTAATCTTGACTGCATTCAACACGCTCAACAAATCATAAAATTATAGTTTAGTTTATTTTAGTTTTTAAAAAACCCTTTCTTCTTGGTTGTACAAACATTAAGAGAACGTTACATTGTATCATTTTACAAACATCATCGGAACGTTACTTTTGAATGTTCTCTGAACGTTCCGAAACAAGCGGTAACTTTTAAAAACATTAGATGGACGTCCAACTAAAACATTTCAGAAAAAAAGTTATATGAACAATGAGACCGTAAATTTAAACATTATTAATCTTAAATATGACAGATGATCATCACAGGAATCATCTAAAAAAATCACTGTTAAATCCAGCTGCTTGTGATGCTGTGAATTGTTCCATTCATTCAAGACACACATCTCATGATCAGTTCAGATCACGCAGTGTCATATTTTGACTTTTATTTGTTGATTTGATAAAAACATCATATTTGAATTACTACAATGAATTTAGTGAGTCGATATGTCACTGCATCCCACATTTTGCACAGATTTGATTTATTCCTCCATTTAAGAAAAGCTTTTTATATTTGATGGGGAGAAAAAAAAGAGGCTTTCATTCAATTTTCCAAATTTTTACACAATGTTGACTGCATTCACCCAGCTAACAAAAATATCTCTAAAACGTTTTTCTAACGTATGAAAATGTTATTTCTGAAAGCTCAAAATATCCAGATTTGAAAAATGTTTTTAAGATGTTTTTGTTTGGTCATGTGAATGTTAAGGGAACGCTCCATTGTATCATTTAGCAAACATTATGGAATTATTACTTTTGAATGTTCTCCGAACGTTAGTAACAATTCAAATAATGTTAGATGAACGCTGGACTAAAATGTTTGAGAAATCAAATGTTCCATGAACGATCCCAGCTGACAGAACAATCTCAGAACTTCATCTAATGTTCTGGCAAGATTCTCTCAAGTTATGAATCTTTCTTCCAGTAACATCAATGGAGCATTTCTTCAGTGCTTTCAGGTCTTTAATAATGTTCTCAAAACGTTATTTATACATCGCTCATGGAAAATATTAGTTTTCTAACATTTGTCTAACATTTTTTAAATGTTTCAGAATGTTCCGAGATTATTCAAAAGTAACGTTTCTGTAATGTTTTCTATAATGATGAATTGGAATATTCCTTTAAGGCGAGGCATCGCAGGTGAATAGGGTAAAAAAATAACTAATAGTCATCGCCTTACTTATCCAGCTGATTGATTACATTAATAATTGCAAACATTTTTTGTATTACAAGTTTTCTAAAATGTTAGGTTTAAATATGCAAATGAGGCATTATTTAATGAAATATGTGCTAATTTGCATACATTTCTTTTTTTTTTTTTTTTTTTTTTTTTTTTTTAATTTGCATACATTTCTAGTACAAAAATCTGAACATTGGATGAAGTCAGTTTCAAAATTCTTGTTTAATTTTTTTTACCTTTTTTTGACATTTTGGGAATCTCATTTTTGTCACTCCATAATTCAGAAAACACTTAGAACGGACAGAAAACAATATATTTTCGTAATTTTGGGGGATTAAAATGTTGTATATAATCAAGCAAATTGTATATGAACAAATCCCTCTGTAAAAACCTTCAGGATATAGACTATAGGAATAAAAATGTAAAGTTTTGTGTGTAAGAGCTGCTGAAATATAGATTTATGGCTCGGTGCAGGAGAAAAAACTAATTTTCAGAAAACGGCTTTTAAAAATATGTATTGTTATTAAAAGCTATTGACACAAATAGATAAAGTGCTATAAAAGAAACACTCAACAGTGTCTTTAGGATGTTTTCTTCCACTAGTCTGAAAAAACGCTTTATGAAAAACTAAAAAGCCCAAAATCTCAATCTTGACAGGTGCATGAAAACAGTGTTTTGCCGTCAGCGGCTCCTCTTAAGGTTCGCATAACCAAGAACAATCATTTTTAAAACATTCAGAATTAACGTTAATAACTTAATGGGAACTTTAGTAAAAAAAAACAAAAAACAAATATTTGTTGTTAGCTTGGATGTATAAACAATGTTTCTATGCTAACGTTTTGAGAAGATTATTAAAGATCAGATAACTGAATGAATGTTTTATTAATGTTACTGGAAGAACATTTGTTCATAACTTTGAGAGAACGTTTGATGTTAGCTGGGCAACAAGCTCAACCAATCAGCAATCAGTTATAATTTAGTTTAGACTAGCTTTTTTGTGCATGATATATATAATGTTTATGATCATATATAATCATATACAGTGCAAAAAGAGGCAGAAGACATGCAAGGGCTTAAACCAAGCTTATTGCACACACAAAAAAAAGATGTTTATTTAATTTATGGGATAATTTGGATCCAAACTACAGTAGTCAACATTTGAAATGGATCAAAACCTTTCATCAAAGTTGTCCTAAAACCTAAAACCAAAATGTGTTCTTGTCTTTGGACAACTTTGATGAATTTTTTGATCCACTTCAAATGTTGACTTCTCAACCAGGATGTATTTGCATATCTAAGATGCTCAGCTTTCATCTAAGAACATCACTAAACTACTTTCATCACTAAAACCCTTGTGTTTTACACAGTAACGTAACAAGCCATGCATTGAAATAGCATCACAATTCAGATGCATGGATTTATACGTCTGATATAACATCGAGACTCGGCACACAAACAGCGTTTAGACTCGTTCGATCTCTTGTGTTAAAATTCTACCCATTAATTTCACCCTTCCAGACGCTTCTTCAAATGGCTTTTAAGGCCATTTCACCAGTTTTATCTCAGGACAGATACTAGTGAAGCAGAAAATAAAGAAAGTAGCGTCGCACAGTCAGAGACGGCGTTTAGTTAAAGCGACAGTAAAGACAGACGTGCATTTGGCAGAGATTAGTTATCGTATGATGATGTTTGTCTGGTAAAGGTTTCCATTTAAATGCACCCGGTGGTTATTTTGCATAGTTCCCCTGCAATTTGCCTCAGCTCAGGACACACGGACTGTCATCCTGCTGTAATCTGTGGTAATTGGCAGGGGTAACACTGTCTGATGGACACACACACACACACACACACACACACACACACACGCGCACGCGCGCACACACACACACACACAGCAGGTGGAGAGAAACCCCTGGCTTCACCGAGTGGAAGTACATCCGACTGACATGAAGACTTGATGGGTGGCCTTTTATTTTCATCTTTTGCTCACATGACAATAAATAAATGTTTTTTGCATGAAACAAAGTACTTTGTCCTGCAAAACAATGTCAGTCAGAGCAGAATCCATCAAAACGCATTCAATCGACTGCAGCACTTTAGCAGTGATTCTCTACTGGGAACGTTGTCAGAACGTTCTGGCAAAGTTATGAACAAACATTCTACCAATAATGTTAATAGACTGTTTGTTCAAAGTTATGTGGTCTGTAGATACAACGGGGCTAAAGGCCCACCTTAAGAAAAAAATGTGCTATCCAATGCACCTAAAATGTATAATTGCAGAAAAAATATATACGTTGTATTGAACATTAATGGAGCAACAGATTTTGTGAAAATAAATCATTCAAGTTGTTTATTTTGTTTAAAAATCTTATAAAAGTATGAGGTGGCAAGAGGGCCTTTTACCCCACACACGGTTATTAATACAAATACTTCAGCTAAAATAATGGGTTTTTAAATATTGTCTAAGTTAATACTTGTTCAAAACAATCACTTTAGCATATTTTCTGCTTATTTTGAAAAATAAAATAATAATTTTTTGTTCAATAAATATAATGTCATTAAAATGTTAATATAAAAAATATATTTTAAAATACAGAAACAAAATAATTTTAATAAGTAAAGATTCTGAAAGCATTGAAGGAGATCCAATAATAATTGACTATATATTTACAGTAGTAACAACAAATTATATTTTATTTGATTAATATCATGTTTTTTAAATATGATGGTTTCATTCTAAACATGGTGATTATCTCTAATATGGACACCCAACATAATATATGATATTTACCATCTGAATCTAACCATGTCATGTCAACAAATGGAAAAGTCAGCTATCTATTAATTACTGTGCGTCTTTAGCCCCAACAGCAGGTGCGCTTTTTACCCCAAATACCATACTTTTACATATTCTTTCGTTATTTAAAAACTGTTGCTTTGATTATCTTAAACAAAACTGAAAATCATAAAGAAGACCTTTGTCTCAAAATATATGCACATTAATTTTAGTGATTCTCATTTGCTACTTAAATCTGCAACATTTTAAAAAACATAAAATATTAGATCAAGTAAGCACAGAATCAGCTTTGCGCTGCTGCGCGCGATCGCGTCAAAGATCAGACAAATATACACCTGCATCTTGAAAAGAGGATGTTTTGGAAAGTGCTACGCCATGTTTTTGTGCCATCTAGTGGTTTAGAGGAAAATAATATCAAAGGCGCCTTTAGCCCCGTTGTACACTAATGCTCTGAAAACGTTAGCACAAAAACGTTATTCATACGTTGTTTGTGGAACTTTTTCTGAAACATTTTGGTTAGACGTTCGTCTAACATTTCTTAAATGTTGCTACTTGTATCAGAGCGTTCAGAGAACACTCAAAAGTTACGTTCCCGTAATGTATGCAAAATTATACAATGGAATGTTCCATTAATGTTCACATAAAAATGTTTTTAAAACACATTAATTAATTTTAATGATGGTTATCACATTAATGATGGTTGTAAATAAATCAGACAATTTAGTGATTTCCCTGCAGTTGTGGTCTTGAAACAAAATCCTGAATCTTCTTAGTCTGAGACCAAGACGAGACCGAGTACAAATGCCGTCGAGACAAGACCAAGACCATCAAGAAATGGTCTTAAGACCGGTCTCAAGACCAAGACCTGTCTCGAGTACTACAACACTAATGTCCACCCTGTCATGGACATATACATTACTGTTAAATACATTTTCATTGCAAAATTAAGATGCAAATTATATTTTCTGAAAGTTATGATGTCCCTTTCCTAAACAGGGTTATTTGTTTGCGTTCAAATGATAAATTCATAAAAGATTTTATGTAAACCTTGTGTTTTTAATGAAACTCATACTATTTGCATGTGTTTTTACTTATTTGGAGAAAACTGTGATATTTGGATGCAGTTTTGTGTTTGCATGTTACTGCTCCCACACCTAGCCCCTGAACACACTGGATTATATAGATATGATTGAATTATTATTTAAACTATTATTGTAAAATATCAAGATGACGGGGTGGACAAGCACATTGCTATACCTCCCCCCATTCATTTTAGGTTTTAGCAATATTAACTACAAATGAATGCCATGGCCACCCTGTCATGTTTATGTCCACTCTATTGAGTCTAAGTGGCTGACAGGGTGGGCATTTTGAGCTTCAATTAGCATATTAGCTAACAACAAACTATGACTAGCTAAATAGTTAGTCTGGTTGTTGAAGAGAGTTTGGTATATTTAAACTTACATATTGTAACATTCAGTCCACTGAGGCGAGTGTAGTGATGAACCCAAGTGCAGCTTTATTCCAAAAGTGATTCAAAATACAAACATAATCCGAACTGAGACTTGACTTGGTATGAACAGACTTGACTTGGCATGAACAGGCTTGGAACAGACTTGACTTGGCATGAACAGGCTTGGAACAGACTTGACTTGGCATGAACAGGCTTGGAATAGACTTGGAACAGACTTGACTTGGCATGAACAGTCTTGACTTGGCATGAACAGACTTGACTTGGCATGAACAGTCTTGACTTGGCATGAACAGGCTTGACTTGGCATGAACAGACTTGACTTGGCATGAACAGACTTGACTTGGCATGAACAGGCTTGGAACAGTCTTGACTTGGCATGAACAGACTTGACTTGGCATGAACAGGCTTGGAACAGTCTTGACTTGGCATGAACAGGCTTGGAACAGACTTGACTTGGCATGAACAGTCTTGACTTGGCATGAACAGACTTGACTTGGCATGAACAGTCTTGACTTGGCATGAACAGGCTTGACTTGGCATGAACAGACTTGACTTGGCATGAACAGTCTTGACTTGGCATGAACAGTCTTGACTTGGCATGAACAGGCTTGACTTGGCATGAACAGACTTGACTTGGCATGAACAGACTTGACTTGGCATGAACAGGCTTGGAACAGTCTTGACTTGGCATGAACAGACTTGACTTGGCATGAACAGGCTTGGAACAGTCTTGACTTGGCATGAACAGGCTTGGAACAGACTTGACTTGGCATGAACAGTCTTGACTTGGCATGAACAGGCTTGGAACAGACTTGACTTGGCATGAACAGTCTTGACTTGGCTTGGAACAGACTTGACTTGGCTTGAACAGTCTTGGAACAGACTTGACTTGGCATGAACAGACTTGACTTGGCATGAACAGGCTTGGAACAGTCTTGACTTGGCATGAACAGGCTTGGAACAGACTTGACTTGGCATGAACAGTCTTGACTTGGCATGAACAGGCTTGGAACAGACTTGACTTGGCATGAACAGTCTTGACTTGGCATGAACAGACTTGACTTGGCTTGAACAGTCTTGGAACAGACTTGACTTGGCATGAACAGACTTGACTCACCGACAGCGGGTTACAACATCAATACACGACGAGAGACAATGGCACCATGATGGCTACTTATAGCAAACAAAACGTGTCACATGACAAGAACCAAGCAATGAGAGACAGGACACATGACTAAGACAACCAATAGGTGCATTCGACTTCATGCGGTGCCGCAAAGATCGGCTGTCGCCTGACAAAAGCAATGCATTCTGGTTAGGACAGTTGTCCGACTTTGATCGGCGCTGCAGCTGCCTTACGATCACATGTGCCATCAAAGAACCGGGTCAGGTGCTGCAGCTGCTCAAAATCGGCTGCGAGAACTTTGATGATGACACACTTTATTCTCATTGGTTAGATTCTGTCATGACAAGCATGAGGTGTGTTGTGTGTTTATTCTAACAATTAATTTCCAATAATGCTCACAAATCTGTGTTTTATAACAGTAAAGCTTTTTTAGTGTAGTCGAGCTGTTATCTTGAGTCATTTTTATCAAAAACACTGATAAAAGCATATATACCCACACTTTATTGTTTAGTAGCCTATATGTTTATGCTGAACTTTATTCTTGAACAGATTGCACTGTTTCTGTTGCTCAAACGTTTCTGTGTATTTCACATATATTGCATTTAATTCACTTTATTTGTGATAAGAGTATGGAAACACCGTACGAGCGTCGCTACCGGGAGCAGAAAGTGTCCGACTTGACGTCTCCGCTTTTAATTCCGCCCCCGACTGCAAGCGGCTACTCTCGCCAGCCGGTGGCAGGCTAGTGAAGTGCATCTCGAACGCACCTATTGAGAACATGACATATGAACCAATCAGAACATAACACACAGACACGGGAATCACATGACTAAACGGGGACCATGACTAAACTCCAAAATAAAAGACATGAAAACATAAACATGAAATCTGTTGTCCTGATGTCACTAAAGGGGATGGCCTTTTCGGCCTAAAGGGGCAGATTCCCCTATATGACAGGGTGGAAAACCATTCAAGGGACATGGACAAACTCTTCTTTTTATTAAATAAAAATATTGTTTTTATTACCAAATGACCAATACACTCAAATTGAGTAATCTCTTATTTAACAAAATATTAATAGGAGATTTTCTTTATGATTTGACAACATTCTACTATCATTCGAATTTAATGAGCAGTGCATGGGACATAGCTAAATAACACGCATCCTCTTACACAAAACTCAAAACATCTAGAAAATGTATCTAAAGAGCCAAGTAATGCTTTTGTTATGAATATAAAAACTTAGCCTAATATAACACACCCTTTCATAGTCATTTTTATGTTAAGTTATCATGGCAAATGAGTTATGTACAGGACACCAAAAGGTACTCTACATTGAAAAAAATGATACTACATTTTTTTAAGGTAAATTTATTTAAATGTAACTAAAATAAATTGATTTCAACCACTTACTTTAATTTTTTTTAGTAAATTCAGTGAATAATTTTTTTCGGTGGCAGTGATATTGACCCATATATAGTCATGTTTATATTTTTTTGTATATGTATATTTTAATATTAATATAGAACGAAAGCAACTAGGATGGTGCCCTCCCTGGGAGTCGGTGCCCTACACAAACTGTGTATAGAGAGCGGCGGTACTGTGTGGGAATCTCTGTCATAAAGCCCTGCTGATGATGAATGAATGTTGAATTAAAGCTGTGGTTTCTGCTGTTTCTCAGAATCACGCACCTCTAGATCTCTACCAGATGACCAAGAACCCAGAAGATTCACCCAATGAGCCAGACGTGCTGGAGATCCACTTTGCTAAAGGTTAGTGAATGTGTCTTTCTACAAATGAGCTGCAAATTGCTGTTTTGTTACGGTTTACAGGCACAAATCTCATAGAGTGAACTGTTTCATGAGTCAGTAAACTACTATCTAACATTAAATTAACAGGAAAAAAAATTATATTACTAGCTAGGTTTTACTGAGAGAGCAATTAGTTTAGTTTAAATCTAAAGTAGCCTAAATAAATGTATGTCAAGTCAAATATATATACATCGCGTGCATAATTATTAGGCACGTAGATATTCTGATGACATTGTTTTTTCCAAGCACATTTTACCAATTCCAAACCACATCAATCTTAATAACTACTATTAATTTTGTATTTAATAATTTATAAGTGATATATAATTGTCCATGAAGGCTGGAAGTGAAAAACTCTTTATATTCAGGAGTGCAGAATTATTAGGCAGGTTTACTTTTACAGATAAAATGAGCCAAAAAAGGTTTAACTCAGACTGAAAAGTAAAAAATTATTAAATCCCCATGAGAAATATTAAAAACTAATGCAATACAGAAATTGTATCAACGTGCGTAATCATTATGCATGCGGTGTGTATTATTATTACTATCACTGATGTCCTCCGTGGACGTCCAGGTCTTCTTATGTTGCTCCAGTGCGCTCTTGTTTTCTCAGAATGAACCAAACTGTTGATTTGGCTCCTAATGTTCCTGCGGTCTCTCTGATGGATCTGTATTGTTTTTGAAGCCTAACAATCATCTGTTTCTCTTGTATGGAGAGATCCTTTGACCGCATGATGTGGTTCACAGCAACAGCTTCCAAATGCAAACGACACACTTAGAATCAACTCCAGACCTTTTACCTGCTTAATTGATGAAGAAATAACGAAGGAATAGCCCAGATCTATCCAATGACTTATGGTCCCTTGAAAATGGGGGAGGTACATATTTAAGAGCTGTAATTCCTTAACCTTTCCTCCAATGTCATGCTCAAAGTGTGCACTTTAAGCCCATATTCATTATATAACTAACTTGAATATGTTTTGGTCAACAGCTAAAATAATACAAATTGTGCCTGTGTACATGTTATATATATACAGTATATATATATATATATATATATATATATATATATATATATGTGTGTGTGTGTGTGTGTGTGTGTATATATATATATATATATATAGATATATATACACACTACAGTCAAACCTAGATTTATTCAGACACCTTCAACATTTCTCACATTATCGCAGTTTATTCGCTATAGTTTAGAAAATGGTAATGAAATATGACAAGAACTGTGTCAGAACAAATTCATCTTGATAATGTCAGATAACTTTAATAGAAAGGTATGTAACAAAACATGGTCAGTTGAAAGTGTCAAATCAAATTTTTGGTCCCATGTTTTACTGCTAGTCCACTGTATGAATTATTTTTGGGTATAATATGTCACAGTTTACGTTATTTTGCTCTCCTCACTTACATAAATGAACTATAGTGTCCTGCACCCACTAGTAAAAAATATAAAAAATGATATCTGGTGTCTGAATAACTTTTGGTTTGACTGTGTGTGTGTGTGTATATTTATATCTGTTCTTTACATGTAAAGCTGTGCAATAATACAGTTTTCTGCAATGATATAAGCACTCATTCAGTTGTGATTTGCTGTATAGTATATAATGAAGCAGCGTGTGTTCGTGCAGTGAAATGTTTGGGTCAGTCTCTGCTGTTTTCAGACAGTTAAACAAAGTGCGTGAGGGAGTCCAACTCCGGTTCCCATATTTGCAGAATTATAATTTCAATGGTTGTGTGGGACCCCGAGTGAACTAGTAATGTGATTTTATCAGACAGCGATGTCATTGTGCTCTATGATCCGTTTTGATCGGCCATCAGTATTCATAGATATTTGAGCACGTCCATTTAATGTCCATGAGAAAAGCTGTTTTAGTGATTCTCACAATAGAAGCCCCCCGTCGCCGCCCCGCTCCTGTAAAGACCTGGTTTATCTTTCTATTCTGCTCTGTCTTTTCTTCTCCTCACTTTCTCAGCACTCTCTCTCATTGAGAAAAAAGAATTTTAACGACCAAACCTTTTCCCTCTTGTCATTTTAACCCCCGTTTCTTTGCCACGTCTTCTGCTGCTCCTCAAAAGGGGAACGGTGCGAAAGACGGGGAAAGAGTGGAAAAATGTAAAGCGGTAATTTTTCCTACAACTGTGTCTTCTGTCCTATTGTTGCTTTTCTAAGACCGAGAGAAAGAGTGCGGTGAATGTGGTGCATGCGGAGCGAGAGAGAGAGAGGTGGCCGAGAGACTCCGTCTTCATGCGCTGTTTCATTTATTTGAACTTTTAATCTAATTATTAACTATCTGAAGGGCTCGAGGGCTTTGTCTGCTCTTTTGGGTGCCCTGTGGTCCGAGGACTCTGGATATGAAAACTTCTCACCCGAGAATATGTGTTAAGGGAATAGTTCGGCCAAAAGTGGCTTTATTCACTCTTTTCCATGCGACAACAGCTCAAAGTGACTTATAAGCTTCAAAAAGTATAAGAAATGTCATAAAAGTGACATTTGAGGTCATAAATGTCCAACCTGTGCCATATCTTGCAGTCAAACATGACACGACACCAGGGTTATTATAGTTAACTCAAACAAAAATTAAAAACAAAAATATAGTTTTTTTTTTATTATTGAAATAAAATAAATGTTAACTAAAAAAAAAAAAAATGTATTAAAAAAAATTACATTTCTCATTTTCATTTATTTTAGCTGATGCACTAAAATGACTAAACCTTAAATTGAAATAAAATTAATAAAACATATTTTTAATTAAAAAAAGTAATCAAATTTTAATAATAAAAAAACACAAAGTTACTAAAACCTTAACATAAATTTAAATAAAAACACAAAATATAAAAATCAAAACTAATTCAAACTATTAATAAAATAAATCTTACTGATATTATAATAACACTGGACAACACGTGTAACCACACCATATCTGATATTAGAGAAATGATTATTGAATAACCCCTTATAAATTGCCACATAAACGGTCATATGACTTAAGAAGACTTGAAGAACGGTCATATAACTTAAGAAGTCTATGAGCTAATATTAGGATACTTTTATGCTGGGTTTTTTTTCAGCTGTTGTTGATTCAAAATTCAGATGTCAAATCCATAATTTCAAAATTAAAATTAAAATTAAAATTTCAAAATCGTTAACTTTTTTTTCTCAGTTGTGCTCCATGGAAAAAGTAACTACACCAGAGTGTGAAATGTCATGAGAGTAAATAAATAATGATTAAATGACTTTGACTGTCAAGCTTCAAAAAGTACAAAAAAATCATAAAAGAGACCGTATGAGACATAAATGTTGAGAAATGTGAGCACCAGTGACGTCTGAGGTCATTAACGTCCAACATGCTTCATATCTCACGGTCAAATGACACCAAACCTGACGTGATGATTGTGGCGCATCATATTAGAGAAATTATTATTGAATACCAACTTAAATTTGAGTCTATTCCACATAAACGGTCATATGACTTTAGAAGTCTTGAAATACAGAGTCTATGGATTAATAAAGATACTTTTATGCTGTTTTTGGAGACGTGGTCACTATAAACTGTTGTTGATTTAAAATTCAAATGTCAAGTTCAGATCTCAAAATTCTAATTTCAAAATTCAAATTTAAACTCAAATTCTAATTTCAAATTTCATGTTAAAAACTGTTTTTTCAATTGTCCCCTATGGAAAAATGAACAACATCAGAGTTTGAAATGACAGTAAATAATGATGAAGTGGTTTTGGGTGTTTGTGAACGGATGAACAGAACCCCTCTCCTTCATGAGCGTGTTAAATGCTAATTAGACCCGTGTAGGGATCTTTTCTTTCTCCTTCAAAAGTCTTCTCCGCCCTCTTTTCCTTCAGCTCCTCCTCCTCCCCCCGATCCATTGGTCTCCTCCACCTCTGGCCTCTGAGCCGCTCATTTCACGCTATGAATAAGTCGACTATTCAGCGTGATTTATTTCTGAGTTGAGTGTGTCTGCGCTGGAATACAAGCAGACTGATCTGATCATTTCACTTCTACAGCAGCCACAAAAACACATATCTAGACTCTTCAGCCACACTTAATCATGAAATATAAGTCACTCATTTAGTTAAGGAAGGATAAATACATTTTCAATTTATTCAAACTGATAAAACATCAGATGTGAAAATGAAGATTAAAACATACTGTCTGTATCTATCTATCTATCTATCTATCTATCTGGTTATCCAGCCATCTTTCCGTCCATCCATCCACCCGTCCATCCATCCACCTGTCCATCCATCCACCCATCCGTCCATCCATCCACCCGTCCGTCCATCCATCCACCCGTCCATCCGTTCACCCATCCATCCACCCGTCCATCCATCCACCCGTCCATCCACCCATCCATCCGTCCATCCATCCACTCATCCGTCCATCCATCCACCCGTCCATCCGTTCACCCATCCATCCACCCGTCCATCCATCCACCCGTCCATCCACCCATCCGTCCATCCATCCATCCGTCCATCCATCCACCCGTCCATGCATCCACCCGTCCATCCATCCATCCACACATCCACCCGTCCATGCATCCACCCGTCCATGCATCCACCCGTCCATCCATCCACCCGTCCGTCCATCCATCCATCCGTCCACGCATCCATCCATCCATCCATCCACCCACCCACACATCCATCCACCCATCCATCCACCCATCCATGCATCCACCCGTCCATGCATCCACCCGTCCATGCATCCACCCGTCCATCCATCCACCCGTCCGTCCATCCATCCATCCGTCCACGCATCCATCCATCCATCCATCCACCCACCCACACATCCATCCACCCATCCATCCACCCGTCCATGCATCCACCCGTCCATGCATCCACCCGTCCATCCATCCACCCGTCCGTCCATCCATCCATCCGTCCACGCATCCATCCATCCACCCACCCACACATCCATCCACCCATCCATCCACCCATCCATCCACCCATCCATCCATCCATCCATCCACCCATCCATCCATCCATCCATCCATCCACCCACCCATCCATCCATCTCTCCATCTATCCATCCATCCATCCATCTGTCTCTCCATCCATCTGTCTCTCCATCCATCCATCTCTCCATCTATCCATCCGTCTATCCATCCAACTTATTTATCCATCCATCCATCATCATATGTTAATGTAAAAAATATTTTGTAATATAACTTGTTTGTTTGTTTGCTGGTTTTTATTGTATTTGTTATACTTGTATTTGTTTAATTGTTTGGCAATTAAATAAATAAATATAAACATAATATATCCATCCATCCATCTGTCTGTCTGTTTTATCATTGTCATTCTGTTGTTTTGTCGTTCTCTCTCATTTCCGAGCAGCAGAGCGTTTGTTATTTTCCCGTGCCGCTCTTCTCTCTCTGATGTGGATGATGTTCCTCACACTGATGTATGTTGGTTCTCTCAGGTGTTCCAGTCAAAGTCACACATGTTAAGGAAGGAACGTGTAAAGAGACGCCGCTGGAGATCTTCTGCTATCTGAATGAGATCGGGTGAGCATGAAGGAGTTCAGTCTCAGTGTGTACTGTCATGTCTTCAGGAGTGATCTGATCAGAGCTTGTGTTTCTCTGTGGCTCCTTAAGGGGGCGATCAGAAACCTCAGATTGTATCCATTCATAATCAGCCACATAAACATACAAATTTCATTTGGTACAGTAAGGGTATGTGTCAGTGAAGAATATGTGCATCTGTATGTATTCATTGATCAATAACCCACTCTCTGGTTTCACAGTGGAAAGCATGGTGTGGGGAGGATCGATATTGTGGAGAACCGCTTCATTGGAATGAAGTCCAGAGGTATGAATCTCAATTCATTTTACATTTATGCATTTATCAGATTCTTTATCCAAAGCGACTTACATTGCATTCAAGATTTGATCAGTTCATGCATTCACTGGGAATCAAACCAAAAAGCAAATAGCGAAATGAAAGGTTGTTGCAATACTGTGTCAAATTAAAGAAATTATGACAAAATCATACTAAGTTACGATAATGATATGAATATTAATTTATTATTATTAAGAAAAATAAATAAATATAATATAAATAAAATAAAACATACATAATGTATATATTAAATTATACACTTAATATATAATATTTTTTATTTGTTTTATTTCTGTTAATAATAATAGTAATAATAATAAATTAATTTCCTATATTATTGTTGTTGTTATTAACAAAAATAAAATATAAATAAAAGTATATATAAAATTATACACACTCATTTTAATATATAATGTTTAATGAATATAATTTTTAATGTTTTTTAAATTTTTTGTAAGTAATAATAATAATACATTTTCTTATATTATTATAACATACACTATAAAAATAGGATTTTTCAAAGTTGTAAATATATATTTTTTTTAATTTTAAAAAGTATGTTTGTATGTTTTACAATAAAATACCATAAAATTATTCTACTTCAAAAATTAATGTTTAATTGAATGTGTTTCTTTCTAATTGTGAAATTTACTAGCAATTTCTGAGTGAAAATAGTTTCTACACCAATTTTGTTTTTTTTTTATCATTTTATCATAATTTGTTTGCTGCAGTGTTGCGGTGCAGAAATGAAACGCTTCACTTGTCATCTCTGATTCTTGAACTGTATGTAAAGTCCCTCACGGTTGATGTTTGTCAAGCTTTTCCTCCCTTCCATCAAATGTTTTGTGAAGAGCAGTTTCAGATGAATAAGGTCCGTCGGCCTCACGCCGCTCTGATTGGCACATTGTCTTCCTCCACTGTCTCCGGAGTGGCAGGTAGGAATTGGAAAAATACGCCAGGTCTTGTTTTCCCGACGGTTCACAGAAGATCAGACCTATTCTTCTGAAAGTCAGCGTTTAGGATGTTCAGTAAAGACCCTGACAGCCTGTGTTTATGTGACACGGTCCAGCAGAATGAAGTGAACTGGTGTTTATGTGTATCACGCTCACTCAGACGGAGGTTCAGACAGAAACTGTCATCGCTGACAGAACAACAAATCACTGCAGAACTCAGTGTTCACAAGATCAACTCATGCTGTCTAAATATTACCATAACTCAGGTCTGCAGTATCGAAAGAAATCATTCATCAAGGATGCATAAATTGATCAAAAGTGACAGTAAAGACATTTATAATGTCAAAAGATTTCTATCACAGTTTCCACAGAAATATTGTGCAGCACGACTGTTTTCAACATTGATAATAATCAGAAATGAGCAGCAAATCAGCGTATTAGAATGATTTATGAAGATCATGTGACACTGAAGACTGGAGTAATGATGCTGAAAATACAGCTTTGATCACAGAAATAAATTACAGTTTAACACATATTCACATAGAAAACAGTTGTTTTACATTTTAATAATATTTCACAATTTTTTGGCCAAATAAATGCAGCCTTGGTGAGCAGAAGACACTCAGAAACATTGATTTAATTTTCAAGAACATAAAAAAATCTGGGTGATAGTGTACATCACTGTATAATTTTAATCCTAAAATAGATTAAACCTAATTAATAAAAATGACAAAAGCACAAATCAAAATTACAAAAATTAAACGAAAAATTTAAATAGAAAAATAAACACTAATTCAAACATTAAATAAAAGCCATAATATAATATATAAATATTACTAAAACAACACTGGTTTCTCATTAACATATTATTGAATCATGATTTTAACTATTAAAAATTAATATGAAAATATATGGAAATATAAAAATAAAAATTCTAAATATTTATAAGACTGTCATAGGTCATGATGTTTTTGTTTTTTTTTAATTAAAGGATGGTATTTCTATAGATATACTTCTGTAATTATAAAAGACCATAATAGAAATGTTGACATTTTATAAAGTCAGGATATTTAGCTTTCATTTCTTTGTATTGATAAAAAATTTGCTAATATGTAGAAATAAAGTGGATTTTATGTTTTGAAGAAACGCCATATAGTGCAGCATATGTTAATGTGGGACCAGTGTTATTTTATTGTTATTTTATACTATTATAGGTTTTATTAATATTTTGAATTAGATTTTATTTATTTCATTTAAAAAAAAAAATATTACACTAGTCAACATTTGAAGTGGATCAAAACCTTTCATCAAAGTTGTCCTAAAACCTCAAACCAAACTGTGTTCTTGTCTTTGAACAACTTTGATCAACTTTTTGATCCACTTCAAATGTTGACTACTGTATTTAGGTTTAATCTATTTTAGTTTTATTTCTTATTTTAGTGTTTCAACTTTTTTTAGTTAGCTGCTAATGCAACGTTTAATTATTTTTTTGTTTAGTTTAAATTTTTTTATCTAATATATTTATTTATTTCAATGAGCACAAAGTTTTGGTGAAAGCCACTGTGTCGCTGCCTCAGGCTTGAGTTATTAAGCTCTTTAAATCAGGTGATTGTGTGTGTGTGTGTGTGTGTGTGTGTGTGTGTGTGTGTGAGAGAGAGTGTGTGTGAGAGAGAGAGAGAGAGAGAGAGAGAGAGTGTGTGTGTGAGAGAGAGAGAGTGTGTGTGTGTGTGTGTGTGTGTGTGTGTCTGTGTGTGTGTGTGTGTGTGTGTGTGTGTGTGTGTGTGTGTGTGTGTGTGTGTGTGTGTGTGTGTGTGTGTGTGTGTGTGTGAGAGAGAGAGTGTGTGTGAGAGTGTGTGTGTGTGTGCGGTGGTGTGTTTGTGAGGACACAAATTTGTTTAATAACATGGGTATGACAGAGGTATTACAATATGAAGGTGTTTTGAGGAGACTGCCTGTGTCCCCGTGTTCAAAAGGCTTAAAAAACATGGTGTGTTTTTTTTTTAAATCTAAAAATGCACACAGTCTCCAGTGAGGGCTAACTGTGTGTGTGTGTGTGTGTGTGTGTGTGTGTGTGTGTGTGTGTGTGTGTGTGTGAGAGAGTGTGTGTGTGAGAGTGAGTGAGTGAGTGAGTGTGTGTGTGTGTGTGAGAGAGTGTGTGTGTGTGTGTGAGAGAGAGTGTGTGTGTGAGTGTGTGAGAGAGAGTGTGTGAGTGTGTGTGTGTGTGAGTGAGTGAGTGTGTGTGTGAGAGAGTGTGTGTGTGTGTGTGTGTGTGAGAGTGTGAGTGTGAGTGTGTGTGTGTGTGTGTGTGTGTGTGTGTGTGTGTGTGTGTGTGTGTGTGTGTGTGTGTGTGTGTGTGTGTGTGTGTTCAGAGGACAGTCTTTGAAGTGTTAAAGCTGTATTAACACCACCAGAGTAAGGAATGATAAGCCACCAGCTATTTAACCTCATCGTCCTCATCTCAGCTGAGTAAAGAAGCATGTAAATCAGTCCTTCATCTCTCAGGATCTTAAGACCTGCAGAGACTTTTATCAGATTTTCCTGACGGAAGCGCAGCGTTTAGTCCCTCAATCTCCTGCGCTAAATCCACAGAGTCTTAATGTATCAGATTGCCACTTTTCAGGACTTAAGAGATGTGGGTAATTTG
>CM041796.1:39351707-39404207 GCA_023376895.1 Aspiorhynchus laticeps
ATCTCACAATCATGACTTTTTTGCAATTATGATTATATCTCACAATTATGACTTTTTTATGCAATTATGACATTTTTCTCACAATTATGATTTTTTTTCACAATTATGACTTTTTTTCGTGCAATTGTGATTTTTTTTCTCACAATTATGATTTTTTTCTCACAATTATGACTTTGTATCTTGCAATTATGACTTTTTTCGTGCAATTATGACTTTTTCTCTCGACAATTATGACTTTTTATCTTGCAATTATGACTTTTTTTCGTGCAATTATGATTTTTCTCGCAATTATGACTTTGTATCTTGCAATTATGACTTTTTTCGTGCATTTTGATGTTTTTTTCCGCAATTATGACTTTGTATCTTGCAGTCATGACTTTTTTCGCAATCATGACTTTTTTGCAATTATGATTATATCTCGCAATTATAACGTTTTCTCACATTCTTTTTTACAATTATGATTTTTTTTCCACAATTATGACTTTATATCATGCAATTATGATTTTTTTCTCACAATTATGACTTTATATCTCGCAATTATGACTTTTCTCACAATTATGACTTTTCTCGCAATTATGACTTTATATCTGGCAATTCTGGCTTTTTTGTTGTTTTGTTTCCACTACAAGATAGAAAATAAAACAAGGTAATTGTGACTTTTAATCTCACAGACCAGAATACTTTTTCACTGAGGAAGAGTTATTATGGATTATGGACTCAATGTATTTGAGTTATAAATGTCTTAATGCTGGATTTGTTTCAGCTTTTGTCTTCTCCAGATGTTAACTGATGGACTGGAGTGCTGTGGATTATTGTGATGTTTTTATCAGACTCTCATTCTGACGGCACCCATTCACTGCAGAGCATTCATTGCTGAGACACTGATGCAGAGACACATTTATACACACCTGATGAAGAAACAAACTCATCTGATGGCCTGAGGGTAAATTTAAATTTTTGGGTTAACTATTCCTTTAAAAGGATTGAAATCTTGCATATTCTGCAAGGGGGTGTAAACTTATGAGCAGAACTATAAATGATAGACTATCAGGATTTGAAACTATAAAATGATAGATTATCCTGACTCAGTTTTAGGAGAAAGAGCCAGAAAAAAAAATCTGATGCATGACTGACATGCACTGAGTACTATTTCCCAGCATGCAATGTGCTCGACATGATCTCTAAATCAGCGTTAGTATGTTAGTCTGCTGTGGTGTTTGTTTCAGCTCATGTGTTTGCCACAGACAGGAAGTGGAGTCAGCAGCTTCCTGTGTCTCACGCTCTCAGATCTTCTGTCAGTCGAGGTATGAGAGCATGGCGAGCCGTCCAGGTGAATTAATGATCCGTGACCTTCCCTCAATTACGTCTCATTACGCCGCAGCCCCGAGGGATTCTGGGACACAATGGGAAGACATGAGAATTAAGAGTCGTCTCTGAAAGCCAATCCTGCTGTCCGTCACTCAATGTCACACAAAGAGCTGCTCTGTTCAGACAAAACCCTTCGTTTCGCTTCATTTCTGATTATTGCTGTGTGTTCAGGGCACAGATTTACCAGAGTAAACAGTAAAACACAAGTGTTACTAGAGTTCTCTCTCTGTAAATAAATCAACATGTAAATAGACACTGAAGTTACACTAAAGTAAAGCATTATCTGTAACTAAAATTAAAACTATTAATAAAACTATTAAAACTATTTAAAAAGTAATAAATATAAATAAAATATATGAAGAAATAAATTATAAATAATATTATATGTGTGTGTAATTTTAATAATAGTGTAAGTGCTACAATTGTAGTAAAAGCTACTTTAAAAACATGTTTGTTTAACTGAAATTAAAATATATATCTAATAAATATTATATATTAAATTAACTTAAGCTTATTTTATTTCAGTTAGTTGGCAACATTTCTAATTTTCATTTAGTTTAAGTTGAAGTACAACTAAAATTTAGCAACTAAAATAGCTAAAACCAAACCTGAAATAAAAATGAACAAAAACTAAATATATATATATATATATATATATATATATATTATATATATATATATATTAAATAATAATTATAATAAAGACAAAAGTGCTACAAAATAAAAAATAAACTAAAATGAAAAATATAAAAAATGAATTAAAAATATTAATAAATACAATCATATTAATCAGTGTTATTTTAATATCTTGAAAAATAATATTATAGTTTTTATTAATAATTTCAATTAAATTATATTCTCCATTATTTTATTTTTTTAAGTTTTAGTAATTTTGTTGTTTTTGTCATTTTATTTAGTTTGTTTTTAAAAATACGTCTATATAGTTTTTGTTCATTTTCATTTCACTTTTAGTTTGTTATTTTAGTACATCAAGTTAAACTAAATGAAAATGATCAAATGTTTATTTTATGTCAAGTAACAATTTTTTTTTAGCTTCAGTTAATTATTATCACCCTGATATTAATGATACAACACCCCCCTGAAAATAGAAATGTGAACTAGCCATAAATGCTGAGTTTTTTACTGTAATTTGTTACTTCAATTTGTTTTCATTCACATTTCATTGTAACAAAATTGTTTTCTTATGGTCTCAGTTTACTATAATCACCCTGATATTAATGATACTAAAGAAAGCAGTGATATATGCTGTAATTTGCTTTCATTCGACCATCTTTTGCATTCACACGTCTTCCAGGGTTCACGTTTACGCTTTACTCGAGTCTGAACTAAAGCTTTGTAATCCTCAGAAATCTTGAGATCTGCTGTCATGATGTCAATCAGGTGAACCTGAGAAGAGTCACCTGCGTCTCGCTGATCTTTGTTCTGCACAATGACCGCAGGCCTTTATTAACATCAATTATAGTAACCTAAGACTCACACGGGCCCCTGCGGCTCCGCGGAGGCCCCTCGTCTCACTTGTTGCCCTTAAGGGTCTGCGGACAATTATGTCAAATGTTAAATGGTGAAATGACATGGAGATCCAGGAGAACGTACAGAACCGAAGCCCGTTTGAAGTGGTTGTTTTGCTCGGTGTGTATCTGAGGAAGTACTGCAGGCTGAGATTTGTTAAGGATGATGACAGGAATCTGGAGGTTAAGACGCTCTGGAGGTTTGATCTCAGGCTAATGGCTCTGGATGGATATGAGCTCATAATCTCACAGCTATATCTGCTCTCCTCATGGATTTATTATGCTCTGGTACGATCATTAGACTGGTTTAAAAGGCTGTTTAAGGCATAAAGTCAGACTAATGTGGCACTTTTTGAGTTTACAGTTTACACTGGTGCATCACTCCTCACTGTTGTTATTATTATTTATTTACTTGACTTATTTACAACCCGAATTCTGGAAATGTTGGGATGTTTTTTAAATTTGAATAAAATGAAAACTAAAAGACTTTCAAATCACATGAGCCAATATTTTATTCACAATAGAATGTAGAGAACATAACAAATGTTTAAACTGAGAAATTGTACACTTTTATCCACTAAATGAGCTCATTTCAAATTTGATGCCTGCTACAGGTCTCAAAAAATTTGGCACAGGGGCAACAAAGGGCTGAAAAACCAAGAAATTTTGAAAAGATTCAGCTGGGAGAACATCTAGCAACTAATTAAGTTAGTTGACATCAGGTCTGTAACATGATTAGCTATAAAAGGGATGTCTTAGAGAAGCATAGTCTCTCAGAAGTAGAGATGGGCAGAGGCTCTCCAATCTGTGAAAGAGTGCATAAAAAGATTGTGGAATACTTTAAAAACAACGTCAAATTTCAAAGGCTTTTCAAATCTCATCATCTACAGTGTGTAACATCATCCAAAGATTCAGAGAAACTGGAGCAATCTCTGTGTGTAAGGGACTTCGGCCCTCAGACGACACTGCATCACTCATCGCATGATTCTGTCATTGACATTACTAAATGGGCTCAGGAACACTTCCAGAAACCACTGTCGGTAAACACAATCCACCGTGTCATCTGCAGATGCCAACTAAAGCTCTATCATGCAAAAAGGAAGCCATATATGAACATGGTCCAGAAGCGCCGTCGTGTTCTGTGGACCAAGGCTCATTTAAAATGGACTGTTTCAAAGTGGAAAAGTGTTCTATGGTCAGACGAGTCCAAATTTGACATTCTTGTCGGAAATCACAGACACCATGTCCTCCGGGCTAAAAAGGAGGGAGACCTTCCAGCGTGTTATCAGCGTTCAGTTCAAAAGCCAGCATCTCTGATGGTATGGGGGTGCATAAGTGCATACGGTATGGGCAGCTTGCATGTTTTGGAAGGCACTATGAATACTGAAAGGTATATAAAGATTTTAGAGCAACATATGCTCCAATGTATAAAATTGTAAACATATGCATAAAATTTTAAAATTTCTCCATTTAAACATTTGTGTTATCTATGTTCTATTGTGAATAAAATATTGGCTCATGTGATTTGAAAGTCTTTTAGTTTTCATTTTATTAAAATTGAAAAAAAAAAACGTCCCAACATTTCCGGAATACGGGTTGTATTCACTCCTAGAAAATTAAATTGCATGACTCATTATCATGGGTATTTCATATATTGTTCCTTAAGCATAAAAATGACTCATATTTGTCATCATGTGGATCATTTTGTGCCCGTCTTCTTGCCATTAAACACTCCTACGTTCACTTTTATCTGGAAAAAAAGAAACCCAAATCGTAGTTGTGTTATTTATGCATTAATGCAATTACATCGTGGTAAACACTTCGTAACAAATAAATAAATGATAGATGCCACTCTCTATAAAAACAACTAATTAAAGCCAGGCATATGAAATAATAGCCAGAAACATCTTTTAAATAGAATAGCTTAATTGAACCTTTAGAGAAAATATATTTAAAAACGAATTGGCTCATATAGTCAGAGTGAGAATATGGAGGAAAAAACAGCTCAATTTTATTCAGAGACTCAAACTAAGCAAAAATATGAATGCTATGCTGATGTTTATATGATAAAATACTGACATAAAATGATCTAAATATCAGCTGTCACTCATTATCTCCAATAATATATCTCATTAAGATGAGATGTAAATGATCGAAACATATAATGCAATGCTGATTGAGAGATGAATAATAAAGGCTCCTCAGAAGATGTGAGATGAAGATCATTCCTCCGCTGAGGAACAGTGAAAGTAAAGCTCCTCAAAAGATCCTGATGATCAGATTTGAGACTAAAACATGATTGATGGAGAATCAAGTAAAGCTGAGCTGCTTCAGTCCAGTAAGTGTTCATCTGGAGATATGACTGCAGTTATTCTGATGTTTACTTGATAAAATCAGTCAAGATTTGACACGAGAAGCAGCAGCTGAAGCTGGACGTTTGTACATTTACGGAAAATCCTCATCTGCTCCAAACGCGTGGCCCTTCGCTGCATGTGATGAAGAGCTATCGATTGAGCCGCGGCTCCTCAGGGTTCGTGTGAAGCTCCAGTAACATGAGATCAGTCATTAACCTCCTCAGATGGCCAACATTAAGCAGGAGGCAAAATATTTCTATTTTTCCATCAATATTTTATCACGTGCAAAGCCGGAAACAAAGATAGAGCAGCTTTGAAAGTAATGGCCCCCCATCTGCTTTTATAGATCTGAGAGCGGCTGATTTTGCCCTTTGACAGGAACAGACGTCTGGAGACACACACATGAAGACGGAGTCGAATGACAGAGAACACACACCACTGCAACGCAGCAGAGCAATCACACACTCCAACATCATTAAAACAATGCAAATGGATTTATTATTTATATGGAATCAACTGATATATTATTTACTGTACATGCAATATATTTGATCAGTATAATCAAACTTGTTTCGTTAAGGAGTTTAATGGTCCAGCATCTGATAAAGCACAGCTCCTCTCCTGGAGCACAAACACACAACATTTAATACTTTTTTCAATCACTGAAACTATTTATGAGCAACAAAGTCAAAGCTGTTTGTCTTATGTGCAAGTACTGGATAAAAGGACAAAGAAAATCTTGCTTGAATGCTTCTTCGGTGACTATAGACAAGACAGAATTAATAAATAAATAATAAATGATAAATAAATAACAGTTCTGAACTGAACTCATGTACAAATATATATGCAGAGATGACAGTCAAATAAATAAACAACTAGGCATAAATAACAATATTAAAAAAATAAGAAAATAAATGTCCAAAAATATACATGCAGAAATAAGTATAATTAAATAAATAAATACATGTGCAAAATATATGCGAATATAACATTAAATAATATTAATATTTAGAGAATAAAATAAACAACAAAACAATATTTTTTTTTATTGGGATTGTGTTTACCGACAGTGGTTTCTGGAAGTATTCCTGAGCCCATTTAGTAATGTCAATGACAGAATCATGCCGATGAGTGATGCAGTGTCGTCTGAGGGCCGAAGTCCCTTACACACAGAGATTGCTCCAGTTTCTCTGAATCTTTGGATGATGTTACACACTGTAGATGATGAGATTTGAAAGCCTTTGAAATTTGACGTTGTTTTTAAAGTATTCCACAATCTTTTTACACACTCTTTCACAGATTGGACAGCCTCTGCCCATCTTTACTTCTGAGAGACTCTGCCTCTCTAAGCATCCCTTTTTATAGCTAATCATGTTACAGACCTGATGTTAATTAACTTAATTAGTTGCTAGATGTTCTCCTAGCTGAATCTTTTCAAAATGTCTTGCTTTTTCAGCCCTTTGTTGCCCCTGTGCCAACTTTTTTTGAGACCTGTACCAGGCATCAAATTTGAAATGAGCTCATTTAGTGGATAAAAGTGAACAATTTCTCCATTTAAACATTTGTTATGTTCTCTATGTTCTATTGTGAATAAAATATTGGCTCATGTGATTTGAAAGTCTTTTAGTTTTCATTTTATTCAAATTTAAAAAACATCCCAACATTTCCAGAATTCGGGTTGTAAAAGCATAAATCAAAATCAAATCAAATCAAAATTTATTTATAAAGCACAATAAAAACAACAGTAGTTGACCACTGTGCTGTACAAACCTTGCTAAAAAGACATAGATATAAAAAGACATAAGTTATTTAAAGAAATATGAATGTAGTTCATAGTGCTTTATTTATTTATTTAGGGTTATGAGGTATATGAGGTAACAGAAACATAAGGGTAAGAAAAAGTAATTAAAAAAATTATGTATTTCCATTGAATTAAGTTATGAATAAATATGTGAAAAGGCCAGAGGAAGTCATTTTTCGACTCAAAGCATCAAAAGCTCCTCTCTCCGGTTCAGCACGATCATCTCAATCAATATATGTGTCCGTCAGTGATTTTCTCCAGGGTCTCTGGCCTGTTCGTCGTTTGGCTCTTGATGTCGTTCGATCAGTTTTGTGTAATAGGTGCAGGAGTCCTGCTGTCAAACACCGTTCAGTCGTCAATAATCTCTCACCAGCAAACCGTACAAAAATCATCACTGCACAGTTGTTTATCATTTATAAATATTTTATACATTTTAATGCATTTTACATTCTGTAAATATTTAATGCTTTTTAATGTTTTCAAAGTTGTACAATTAATATTTTACACTAAAAATAATCTTGTTTTCCATTTGAATTTAAAATTATTTCTTAACACATCAGCAGATATTATTTTCTTGTTTGAAACATAAACTCACTTAATATTGATGCATTTTTTTTTTTAGAAAAGAAGACTTAATATCTTCAGTCATTTTGCATTTCTAGTAAATATTTCTTGATTTAAGAATTATAAGAACTATTATTTAGATACAATAATAGTAATTGAATATAACAAGTTACTTCTACTCCTTAATATATTTTCAAAATTGTGCAATTAATATCTTACATTGCAATTAAATTGCATTTTTGTCTTGCTTTCTAGTACAAATATCTAAGCATCCTTAAATCAAGATGCATTTACCGGAGAAGCAAAATAACATCAGATATTAAGTCTTGTTTTATGAAAAATGGATCAAAATTAAGTGAGAAAAAAGGAAAAAATATCCGCAAATGTGGTCAGAAAAATAATCTCGTTTTCCCTTTGAATTAAATTATTTTTTTTTAACACAGTGGCAGATATTTGTTCTTGTTTCAAGCATAAACTCACTTAATTTTTAGACGTTTTTTAGAGAACAAGGCCTGATTAAATCATTTTGCATCTCGTGTAAATGTATCTTGATTTAAGAATGTTTAGATATTTGTACTTGAGAATTTGTTTTAAATAAATGTAACAAAAATAATAATTATTCAATAACAATTTATAAGAGTTTTAATTTTTATTAAATAATTAATAATTAAAAATAATTAATTAAATTAATTTAAAAATAAAAATAATTTAATAAAAAACTTAGAACAATTTGATGTTTCTAGCAGAAATGTAAACAATCTTTCATGACGACATGAGGTCAGTAATCTTGATGTATTTTTAACAATTTAAGCTTCTTTATTGTGATGCATTTGCTATAAAGCGCTGTAGGTGTAAGTGAACTGTAAACGATGTTTATGTGAAGCTCTCAGGTTTTTCTCTGCTGTGTGCATCTGTTTGAGAATGGCTGTATTTGCACAGAAAGCTTTCATCCTCGTTTGCTGTAATCGCCGGACGCCGCTGAATGTAAATTGCCAACAGAAGTCTGTCCCTGTTAGAGCATGCTGGGAGAAGTGCACAAACAACTGCATTTACCTGTTATTACCTCACAGCCGCCGATGCTGCCAACACAATGCATCCACACACCTCCAGGAAAACAGGACAGGTGCAGAATAAGTGCTGGACAAAGAGAACGAGGAGAGACGAGGGACGGCCGACAGCAGGACGGGGTCAAAACTGTTCAAAAACATCCGTCATTTTCACCACAGGGCCTCCATGTAATTGAGTCTTTGAGAGGGTCTGTGCCGGAGGAATCATGGAAAGTGCCGCTCTCGCTGATAAAAGCCTGTGTTACGGATCATCTGTGTCTGCAAAACTGAGAGCCAAGAGTCCCAAACTTTCCTTGACTTAATTTTTAAGCAAATAATTTACTTTAATAGCTTTTAAAGAAGGATTGCACTGCAAAACATGTCTTGATTTCCTTAAATCAAGATGCATTTACTTGAGACGCAAAATGACTTAAGATATGCAGTCTTGTTTACTGATGCTTCAAGCAAGAACAAAAATCTGCCAATGGAAGTGAAAACTCACTTAATTTTGATGTTTTTTCTTCCTGGAAAATTCTTGATTTCTTGGTCTTGATTTAAGAATGTTTATGGAAAACGGGACAAAAATACTGAGTAAGAAAATCATTTTTTTTGCAGTGTATTAAAATTAAATCTCCACATTCTGTATAGGAAAGAAGAAAAAAAATCTCCGTTATGCTTTGTGAGATGTAAACGAGCAACGGAGCAATGCAGTTTTCCAGCAAGATATACAATGATGTGCAAATGCATCTAAATAAAACCATATAAATAACTTAAAACCTTTATTTACAAATTGGCATGAGCTGAAATCCATCAGACTAGAAATTATTACTATGTATACAGTATATATATATATATATTGCTAACCATAGTTTCCACCAAAAATACTAATAATCACTAATCAGTTGCTTCCTTAAATTAAGTATAATCAAATTGGCTAAAAAATAATAAAACTATATTAAATTTCCCTATAAAAAATAGAGCTGAATCAACTTAAAAAATGAAGTTGAAATTGGTTAAACTGTTTTGATTTCAACTTGAATAATATTAAAATTGACTTCAAGCTGAAACACGTATAACTTAAAAAATTCAATTGATCTTTTTTTAAAGTTATACATTATTCAATTTAAAAAACGAAAATGGAATTGATCAAAAAATCAAATTGAATATTGTATGACTTATGAATTCTTTTGATTTCAACTTGAATGATTGAAATAAAAGCGAGTTTGATCTGATATATATAAATATAATAGGACAGTATTTGTCTGAGTTACAACTATTTGTAAATCTGGAATCTGAGGGTGCAAAAAAATCTAAATATTGAGAAAATCACCTTTAAAGTTGTTCAAATTAAGTTCTTAGCAATGCATATTACTGATCAAAAATAAGTTTTGATATATTTACGGTAGGAAATTTACAAAATATCTTCATGGAACATTATCTTAATATCTTATGACTGCTTTTGTGCTGCAGGGACACATATCACATCTGTATTTGTGTTTTGATGGTCACATATCAGCATATTTCACATGAGAATCAGTGTTGGTATGGTGATCTGTGCTGTTTGTTGAGTTCAAATCAAGGTCAGGTCGTGATAATTCAGCTTCAGTGACTGGACTGAAATCAAACACTGACTTCTGAAGGCTTTATAAAGATCTGCTCTCCATCTCACAGCTGCAGATTCACGCTCATTATGTATGCAGAAACTGGATATTTGATCAGTCATAACTGCTTGCAGAAGAACCACAATTACTGATACACTTCTAGCCCTTGAGCTGAGCGGATCACGTCTTGCTTCGATCTCGGCTTCATTTCTCAGATCAGAAAACGTTTGTCTGGGTGATAAAATGCCTGAGGTCAACAGGTGGATGAAAGCTAATATCTCAATGGGCCTGTTTATTCTGGAACCGGTCAACATGTCTAGGAAAGCGATTTTGCAGTCTGCATGAGTTTGAAGACTGCTTTATTGCTCATACGCAGCTGGAAATGACTTGCAGGTGAACGACTGTCAGAAAATAAGACACAAGTTAAAGGAATAGTTCATCCAAAAATGAAAATCTGCTGAAAATGTGTTCAGCCTCAGGCCATCCGAGATGTAGATGAGTGTGTTTCTTCATCAGGTTTGTAGAAATGTGTCTCAGCAATGGATGCTCTGCAGTGAATGGGTGCCGTCAGAATGAGAGTCTGATAAAAACATCACAATAATCCACAGCACTCCAGTCCATCAGTTAACATCTGGAGAAGACAAAAGATGAAGCAAATCCAGCATTAAGATGTTTTTAACTAAAATGCGAGTCTATAATAACTCTTCCTGCAGTGAAAAAGTGCATCTGCTGTTGTCTCTCGCATCAAAATCCAGCCGCATATGTGACCCTGGACCACAAAACCAGTCTTAAGTGTCAATTTTTTTAAATCATTTGAAAGCTGAATAAATAATCTTTCCATTGATGTATGGTTTGTTATGATAGGACAATATTTCGCTGAGATACAACTATTTGTAAATCTGGAATCTGAGGGTGCAAAAAAATCTAAATATTGAGAAAATCACCTTTAAAGTTGTTCAAATGAAGTTCTTAGCAATGCATAATTAAGTTTTGATATATTTACGGTAGGAAATGTACAAAATATCTTCATGGAACATGATCTTAATATCCTAATGATTTTTGGCGTAAATTTTTTTTTGATAATTTTGACCCATACAGTGTATTGTTGTCTATTGCTACAAATATACCTGTGTTACTGATGACTGCTTCTGTGCTCCAGGGTCACATATTTGTTTAGAGCTGTTTTGTCTTGTAAACGCTGCTTGATCTGATGCAGATTTCTCTCCTGATTCAGACCAGAACACTTTTTCACTGAGGAAGAGTTATTATGGATTATGGACTCTTAATGCTGGATTTGTTTCAGCTTCTGAATAAGAATGCATGACTGGATCTGGTTACAACAATGAGACCACGAACAAGTTTTGGTTTGTAAAGAATGTGTTGATGGGAAAACATGCACAGAATGAGTTTACTGTTAAATTGAATGCATTTTATCATTTGTAAGTGTGAAAACTACAAAAGTGATTTGTGCAGCTCGGTCACTCGTGATATAACTCCTGAATCAAGTGTCTTGATGTTTAATTAACAATCACAGCAGGCCGTATGTGTCAGAATCATGCTTGATTCAGGTTTTACACAATGAGAGAAAAATGGCGTTCAAAAAGTAAAAGATCTGTATATAAGTGAGACGTTTGCCTCATTTGAGCAACTAAGCCGTCAATATCTCTACGTTTTTTTGATACCTACAAGTTAGAGATTTTGTGAAAAAACAGATTTTGAATTTTAGTGTGATGACTCAACATGACGTGCTTGAAGAAATGAATAAGTGTAATCGTTTGCATCAGAGAGCAGTGTCATATTTCTATAGTACTCTGTTAAAACAAGAAGTTGTCTAGAGATGGAGATACATTCAGACAGTCGGGAAAAAGGCAAAACTGAGTCAAAGATGAAAAAGGGTTTAAGCATAAAAACAATAGGCGTAATACTGCTTTAAATTGTTGTTATTTTTCCCAAAAAAATTTAAAAGTTTTCTATTTAATTTAATTGCAATTTTGTTTTTGTTTTTCTGAGCAAAAAATAAATATCATACATTTCTCCCTGATTTACAGAAGACAGCCACTAACATGTCATTCAGTGTAACAGTCTTGTCAGGCATATTTACAACAAAAATCAATTTATGAAATATTAAAAGACTAATTACGTTCACCCCAGATACTAATTACTTGTAATTTTACATTTTTAAAATTAGCCACTATGTTAGGTTTCGCCCATTTGTCAGTAAGATTGTTTACTCATTTAAAACACAATAATATTTAATATGCTCCCTTATTCTTTTATATATTTATATGTACAAGTCAGAATAAGCATGTTGTTTGAATTTTTACATAAATAATGTGTTACACTGAATGACATTATTTCAAACTAATTTTTGACATTTTATTCTCCAAAAACTTATTTGAAACTTAAAAGTCGACACTTTACTGACAGCTAATGCACTTTCTATGGATATACAATCACTTTAGTAAATTTCTTTAGATGCGGACATCTGAACATCTTTGACCCACATTAATGTAAGACATAATTGAATTCAGTTTAAAACCTTGCATTGAATATATTGATCTAAAGAGAAAGTGCACAGTATTTTTCCAGAGGTTTCTCAGATTTTAATAGATGTAAAGCAGCAGATGGATCCATCATTGCACCAAACTGCAAGAATATTGGGGAAATATATTTGACTGTTTTTCTAAAGCATTCAAAAGAATCTCGAACTATGTCCACTTTTAGCTACTCTTGGGATATTTAGTCATTTAGAGACGTTTAATATGCATGAAAGACGAGCCATATTATTTGGTATGATAATTGCAAAAGAGGGTGATTTTAAAAATGTGGAAAACTGATCTTTCACCCAAGATGGAAATGTGGAGTAGACAGTGTTGGGCTCGTTACTCAAAGAATGTAATATATCACTCATTACTAGTTACTCCTTTCAAAAGTAATATTGTTACTTTACTTATTTCTTTCTGGTAACAGTAATTAGTTACACTACTAGTTACATTGTTTCTTCACGCCGCACAGAAGTTGTAACTGTGTATCTTCCACATAAATGTTACTAATAACATATTTCTGCCTCATCATTTGACTAAAATCCAGATTGGATCTCAGTTATTACAAACACTCAATAATTAATAGTGACATTTAAGTAGAAGTGTTGTATTCATCTCATTAACTGTAATGTGTAGCTTCAAGCTAATTGTAATTTGTCAGTTTATTATATTATATTTCATTATGTATTTGATCAAATCACATAAGTTTGTAAGAAACTGTTTAATTTTCCAAAAATATGTTTAATTATAGTAATATAATGATCAGAGGGATGTAATGCAGAGTAAAGTAACACACAACAGTGTTCAGATCATCTTTTTTCTTGACAAAATCAATATAATGCAATATTTCTATCTGCTGAATGTAAACCATATTCCGAGCTCCGAGCTGCACCTCATCACATGCATGAGTCGTGAAAATTATGAACATAAATCTAGTAATTATTTGATTGTTAGATTTTAAATCAGCGGGTCGAGCATCACAAGTAACTAAGCTGTTTTATGGATGATAACTGTAATATTATTACTGAAATCTTATTAGTAATTAGTTACACTACTAGTTACTGCAAAGAGTAATATTATTACAGTAACTAAGTTACAGTAACTAGTTACTGCCCAACACTGCTAGAGATATAAATATGCTTGTATTGGAGAGGATGAGATACAAGGACAAATCTGAGGACAGATTTTAGATCATCTTCAGGTAACTGATCGAATGCATTCATAACCAATCACCCTTATTAATGCCAAAGTTATTAATAATGCAGTGTAATCTGTATTCATTGATATTTAATATTGTGCCTAAAGTATTATTTGACAGTCAGGATAATGCACTCTTTTTGTGTTGTGTACAATTATTGTCATTCTTATGAATTATTTTATTTCAGTGCACTGTAAAAAAAAAAAAGTAGGGCTATCTTAAATTTTTAAGTCAACCAGCTTCAGCAGATTTTTGAGTTTTCTCAAGTTATTATTCTAAGTTTATACAACAAAAACTTGAGAAATTTCCTAAAAAATAAGTTGAGAAAACTCAAAAATCTGCTGAAGCTGGTTGACTTAAAATTTTAAGATAGCCCACCTTTTTTTTTTACAGTATATATACAGATATGATTCAGTAACTCTACAACATTTATGAATTTGCATCTTGCTCATGCATTACCTGACCAGCTAAATGATCATTTGTCCCTCAATGTCCTGTTGGCAGGCTATTCTATTATTAATTATCCTTTTTTAATTTCTTTCCTTCGTTGTTGTTGTTCTGTGAAAAAGCAAAAACAAACAAAATCAATCACAGCAGGCTGATCTATAAGTAAGTTATGAGTTCAGTATCTGCTCTATATTTCACACTCATGGCTCAAATATTACGCCGGTCATCCAGCCGACAAAACAATTTGCATAAGCAGGTCTAAAACTGATGTTAATCTGAATGTATTTAACTTTGTTCCTGCCAGATGTTCCACATGTGTGAGTGATGACTGCTACACAGCTACACGCTCGTCAAGTTCAATCAAACTCATCGATTAACATTATATCACAGCTCGCATCACAGTTCTTCATTGGTAGCTCTAATAATTAATCATATTTTACCATGAAGATGCTGCGGTGCAATATCACTGTTGTTTATTCTTGACATTAAATACTAAAACAAGGAGAATAAATGCCAAATAAAAGAATGATAAATAATAATGAATAAAACAGATAATAAGGCCGATCACAGTCATTATATTTAATGATGTATAAGTAGAAATATTAAGATCGACTAGTCTTTTGATGTCTGAACAGATACATAATAAACACAATAACAAATAAAAAGGTTTAAAAACAACAAAATAAGAAATAATTAATTAAATGAAATACATTAAATAAATCAATAATATAGTTTTGTGATGTAAAACGAGCAATGCAAGTTATTCAGCACATTTCATACACAATGCTTTACATAAAAATAATACGCAATATATATATATTATATAAATATACAAATAAAAAGTACATAATATTCATTCATTCATAATAGTTTTAAAAGCAATAAAAATAAGTAAAATAATTAATTCATTAAAATTAAATTGGCCTACATGAAATAAAATACTTATATATAATAATATAAGAAATATAATACTTGCGTTTTACATAAAAAATTATATGTATATATATATATAAAATATTATAAAGTACATTACGTAAGAAATAAAAAAGTTTTAAAAATAATAAAATAAATTAATAACTTAATTAAAATGAAATACATTAAATAAAATACTTCTTGTGCGCTACATAAAAATATATGAATATATGATAAATGTAATATAATAAATATAATAAAAGCAAAAACTTACAGAAGAAATAATATCTTAAAAACGATAAAAAAAATAAAACTGAAATATTTCTTAATCAAACAATTGCCAAGTAAGGTCAGGTAAAGTTTAAAAAGTAATAAAGTGAACTCTTTATTGAATAAAGTAATAAATTAATAATAAAGAACAGTGCTGTAAAGACCACGTGTGTGAAATCTCGCAGAGTCTCGTCTCTCGCTGAGGTCTCGCGTTACTCCCGCGCGCGTTTCCTGTTCCGGGGTCGGTAGTGTGCGCCGTGTGTGTTTATTCGCTTGTGTGTGTGAGTGTGTGTGATGATGATGATGGCGGAGCTGGTGCAGGGACAGGCCTCGGTGGCTCAGACCGGGATGAAGGACGGATTCACGGACCCCTTCCACCGCGCGCGACAGGTAGAGGCGCGAGCGATCGTGTGATTGACGCGCGAGTGTGTGCTCGCGAGCGCGCGTCTGGACTGAGAGCGCTTAGCCTGCTAGCTGCTAGTGCTGCAGGAGCTTTAAAACTCCAGCACACACACACACAGATTAAGGCCACAACACAACAACAACCGTCAAACAGCGTTTAGACGCGGTCAAATCGAGCGACATCGCGCTGACAACGCTGACTGCAACTTTGGTCCGCTCGACCACAAACTCCGAAAACAGCGGCGACAAACTGCTGCAACCTGTTGTTGTCGTACACACTTCTTACAACTTCACACAAACGATCGCGAGCGGAAAGCGCGCGGCGTCAAGTTTGCTGTGCACGCTGACACTTGTGTTAAAGCTTACACACACACACACACACACACACACACTCTCTCACACACACACACTCACACACATACACTCTCTCTCACACACACACTCACACATACACACACACACTCACACATACACACACACACTCACACATACACATACACATACACACTCTCTCTCACACTCACACACACACACACTCTCTCACTCACACATACACACTCACACACACACACACTCTCTCTCACACACACACACACACACACTCTCTCACTCACACATACACACTCTCTCTCACACACACACACACTCACACATACACACACTCTCTCACACACACACTCACTCACACACACTCTCTCACACACACTCACACACACACTCTCACATACACATACACACTCTCACACACACACATACACACTCTCTCTCACACACACACACACACTCTCTCTCACACACACACACTCACTCATACACACACACTCACTCATACACACACACACACACTCACTCATACACACTCACTCATACACACTCTCACACACTCACACATACACACTCTCTCTCTCACACACACACACACTCACTCATACACACTCTCTCACACACACTCTCACTCATACACACTCTCTCACACACTCACTCACACACACTCTCACACACACACACACACACTCGTGTAGTGACTCCTCAGAGGCGATCATGTGCTCGGAGCAGTTTTAGGACCGAGGAAGAACTTCATCCGTGTGTGTGTGTGTGTGTGTGTGTGTGTGTTCTTCAGAGGCCTTGTGCTTCTGCTCACATCACTGCACGTTCATACTCAATCTTCATCTGACTACTGTACACTACTGCATGCAGTACATCTACTCAGATGAAGATTATAGCTATTAAAACTGATAATTGCACCATTACATACAGTATTGTGTGTAGTATATCTGCTCATATGAGCACTTTTAATACTCATAATCTTCATCTCAGCGGAAATACTACAAGCAACACTACATATAATGAAAAAAAATGACACTTAAGTGATAATTTCATCATTGCATACAGTGTTGCAAGTAATATATCTGCTCATATGTGCATTTTTAATACTCATAATCTTCATCTCACAGCAGAAATACTACATGCAATGGAAAAATTATGATTATAATAATTAAAAGTACTCATTTGTACCATTACATGCAGTATATCTGCTCATATGTGCACTTTTAATACTCATAATCTTCACCTCAGCGGAAATACTACAAGCAACACTACATATAATGGAAAAAAATGACACTTAAGTGATAATTTCATCATTGCATACAGTGTTGCAAGTAATATATCTGCTCATATGTGCAATTTTTAATAAGTGTAACTCTCATTTTACCATTACATACAGTATTGTGTGTAGTATATCTGCTTATATGAGCACTTTTAATACTCATAATCTTCTCCTCACAGCGGAAATACAACTTGCAATGCTATATGTAATTGTAAAATGGTGCTTACAATGATTAAAAGTACTCATTTTTACCATTACATGTAGTATATCTGCTCATATGTGCATTTTTAATACTCATAATCTTCATCTCAGCGGAAATACTACAAGCAACACTACATATAATGGAAAAAATGACACTTAAGTGATAATTTCATCATTGCATACAGTGTTGCAAGTAATATATCTGCTCATATGTGCATTTTTAATACTCATAATCTTCATCTCACAGCAGAAATACTACATGCAATGGAAAAATTATGATTATAATAATTAAAAGTACTCATTTGTACCATTACATGCAGTATATCTGCTCATATGTGCACTTTTAATACTCATAATCTTCATCTCAGCGGAAATACTACATGCAATACTATATGTAATTGTAAAATGATGCATACAATGATTAAAAGTGATAATTTCACCATTAGTGTTGCAAGTAGTATATCTGCTCATTGAGCACTTAATCATTATTTCACCATTACATATAGCTGTGCATGTAGTATTTCTGCTGAGATGAAGATTAGGAGTATTAGTAGTTCTCATCTGAGCTGAAATACTACATGCAATGCTATATGCAATGGCAAAATGATCGCTTTTAATAATTATAATCATAATTTTTCCACTATACATAATATTGCATGAAGTATATCTGCTCAGATGAAGATTACAGTTGTTAAAAGTACTAATTTCACCATTTCAAACAGTATTTTGTGTAGTGCATCTGCTCATTTGAGCACTTTTAATACTCATAATCTTCATCTCAGCGGAAATACTACATGCAGTGCTTTATATAATGGTAAAATGATGATTTCAAGTACTCATCTGAGCAGATATAGTACTTGCAATACTGTATGTAATCGTAAAATGGCACTTATGATGATTAAAAGTGATCATTGCACCATTACATACAGTATTGCATGTACTATATTTGCACAGAGATGAACAATGTTCATCTTTTCACTGTTGCATGTAGTATTTCCACTGAGATGAAGATTGAGTATTTAAAGTACTCATCTGAGCAGATATAGTACTTGCAATAATGTATGCAATCATAAAATGATGCTTATGATTAAGTGCGCGTTTCACCATTACATACAGTATTGTGTGTAGTATATCTGCTCATATAAGCACACTTAATACTCATAATCTTCATCTCAGCGGAAATACTAAATGCAGTGCTGTATTTAGTGGTAAAATGATGATTAAAAGTACTCATCTGAGCAGATATAGTACTTGCAATACTATATGAAATCGTAAAATAGCCTACGATGATGGGACAATACGCAAATCTGTCGATTCAATAATATCCTGATACTTGTGTGCCGATTCAATATTGCGATAATTGAGTATTGCAATTATGCAACTATTGCGATTCGATATTACAACTTGTGATTTTTGTTTGGTTATTAAAGACTAGACAATGGAAAATAGTTGATTATACCCTTAAAAGAGACTCTTTATGATGAGTCATATTAACAAAAACAATGCATCACATCTTTCTGAACTTTTATTTCAGGATCATACACACACACACAGTGTATATTTAAAGTACCTTGAACCATGAAACTTTCAAGTACCAAAACCCTGAACTTGCACATGAATATAATAGTCAAATGTTCAACAAAATGAGTAGAAAAAACACTTTCTGAAATAAAATAGTGCTATGTTACATGACATACCGTTTTAGTCATGTTTCCCGGCAGTGTGTAAAATCCAAAGTATTTCCACACTTTGAGAGCAAGTCGAACACACATACATTTCGCCCTCTGTTGGAATTAAAAAGCTTCTCCCCACCACCTCTTAGGAAAAGTGAAATAATTAAATATAAATTGATTCTGAGGTAAACCAATCGATTTTTATATCGTTTTAAAAAGATAGTTAGGTGAATCGATTTTTTTTTTTCTCCCACCCCTACATTTCACCATTACATACGAGTATTACATGTAGTATTTCTGCTGAGATGAAGACTATGAGTATTAAAAGTGCTCATTTTACCATTACATATAGTATTGCATGTACTATATCTGCTCAGATGAGCACTTTTAATCATTTTATCATTGTAAAGGCCTAAGTATACTTTGTTTTTGTACTGTATGCGTACAGTCGAACGCGTAGCCTTTCAAAGTATGCTCCATTTGATGTTGTACGTGAACGCAGGCGTCGACACATGCGCTCTAGAAAGCTTCATCCATGTTCAGTGTCTGCTCTATTTTTCTCCGTTAAGTCATGACTGATAACAAATATTTTAGTTTATACTCTTTTAAACCAAAGCTGAGCTGTCTCACACCCTCTCGCTCACAAGCGCTCGTCAATGTGAGCGTCTGTTGTTGCAGTCTCCGCTGTTTTGTTGGCGTTGTCAGTCTCTTTAGTTTCGTTTTCTACTGTGAAACAATGGCCCGGGACAGTGTTGCCACCATGTGGGGAAACCTGATTACTGCAAAATAACTTCAGTGCGCATGTGTGATCTAAGCGTACAAAGTACGCGCGGTTACAAAAATCGGGTGGTGCGTGTACAGTAAACGCATACTGTTCTGATGACGCAATTCGTGTACGTTGTCCCTCGCGTACACGTAAAAAGTGAAGTATACTTTGGCCTTAACGGTTCACAAAATTCACGGTTCGATACGATACTGTGGTGTCACGGTTCGGTACGTTTACGATACAGCAAAAAGAAGAAATGCCAGAGAAATTTCCTTTTTTTTTTTTTTTTTACAATTTTTTTTTTTTATTTATTAAAACTAATTTTTTACTTTGACCAATGATGGAGCTATACTTGACCCATCTTCTGGGGTGTCGTCTTAGCAGCATATAAAACAAAAACGGCTCCGGATTGAAGTATTCCAGCTGATGTAGCCTATTGTCATGGAGCAGATTAATCTTTTCCAATACGTTTAAATTGATTTTGACCTTTTTATGGGCATTTTTTACCTTTTATAAAGCCTTTTTTTTTATATATATAAAAGTGTGCATCACCTTTTGAGTCAATTTTTTACAGTTAATCAGTCAAGACATTTGGGCTGTTACCAAGCAAGTGAACTCAAGCAATGCAGAGGAAACACAGAAGTTGCATCTGAATGGCATTTAGATGCTTTTACACAGTTTAATGCAGCTCAGAGGGACATGCAATGCTTTAACCTGCAGTTACAAATGCATAAATAATATTTTGATATTTTAAACATAAAACGTTGGCAACTGATAGTTGAAATTAATAATAAAAAATTAAGATACTTTAAATGTGAAATTAAAACCTCCAGCAAGTGGCAGCAAGTCACTGTTAATAAGTGAGTCATTGCGATTGAACCGAATCATTTAAAGATTGAATCATTCAGGAACTAAACACCGTCATGTTGCTCAGAGACACAAAACAGTGCTGTGGCTGTGTTTGGATTTATTTTTGTTGGCGAAATTGAGCAAAAACAGGCAATATGCTGTCTAAAACAATAGTCTATTAATTAACGTCTTGCTTATTGAACTGTTGTTAAAATCATTTGTAATCATGCTGACCTTTGGAGAGAAAAAAACGGCACTCTTCTGTGATATTGATTACCTATATGAAATTATGTAAATATATAAATTTTCTGCCCCCATATCTTGAATTTTGAGATCATTTTAATAGACTGAATCATGCAGTGAAAGAACGCACTGTAAATGCGCACACACACTAATCTAACCTAATAGAATATAATATGTAGTAATAGGATTAGTCAAACAAATCGTACCGTAATCGTAATGTGTACTGAACCGAAAGCCTTGTACCGAACGGTTCAATATGAATACGTGTATCGTTACACCCCTAATATGTAGTACTGCATGTAGTATTTCTGCTGAGATAAAGATTATGAGTATTAAAATTGCTCAAGTCAGCAGAAGTGCTACATGCAACACTATATGTAGTGGTAAAATTATTGTAATTATTAAAAGTACTTATTATACCATTACATATAGTATTGCATGTAGTATTTCTGCTGAGATCAGCACATTTAGTCATTTTAATAGTCATTTTACCATTGTATGGCATATAGTATATGTGCTCAGATGAGCTGTTTTAATACTCATAATGTTCATATCAGCAAAAATACTACTTGCAATACTGTATTTAATGAAAAAATAAAGATTGACTATTAAAATTGCTCGTATACGACATACAAGACTGCATGTAATTATAAAATAACTATTATTATTAAAACTCCTCTTTATTACATATAGTATTGCATGTTGTGTATTTGCTCAGATGAGCATTTTAAATAATTATAATTGTCATCTGAGCATATAATGATCATTTCTTTTACCATTACATACACTATTGCATGTAGTATAGTCGCTTAGATAAGGATTATAATTATTAAAATTGCTCAAATGAGCATATATACTACATGCAATACTATATTTAATGATAAAATAACAATCGTTAATAAAGTACTAGTTTTAGCATTATATATAGTTTTGCAAGTATTATACCTGCTGCTGAGATGAAGATTGAGTTTTAAAAATAAAAAGTATTAAAATACTCAATCTTCATTTTATTATTTATACTATTGCATGTAGTAAATCTGCTGAGATCAGAGCACTTTTATGATGGTAAATAATAATAGAAATGCTCATTTTACTGGTACATGTAAGATATATGCTTAGATGACCATTATAAGTGTAATTTTACCATTACATAATGTATTGCATGTAGTATATCTGATCATATGAGCACTTTTAATAATTGCAATACTATAAGTAATGGTAAAATGAAGATTGCATGCAGTATATCTGCTACAATGAGCACTTTTATTAATTATAGTCATCATTTTACCATTGCATATCATATTGCATGCACTACATCTGCTCATATGAGCACTTTTAATACTCAAAATCAAAATTTTACAATTATATACAGTAGTGCATGAAGTATATTTGCTCAGATGAGCAATTAAAGCTCAACTTAGTAACTTGAAAGCATTACAGTGTACCACAGAAGTTCCTGCAGTTATTGTGGTAGTTGAGTTCATTGTTAAAGTCATTGATTTCATGAGAGCTGTACAGTGAGCAGCTGTCATGACACACGCGCGTCAGTATTTCAGAGAGAAGCTCGCGCTGTGAATATGAGACACTGAGAGGAGTCGCTCAAGCATATGCATGTGCCGCGCCACGTTTGCATAACATGAAAAACCAGATGTAAACTCGCATGAATATTTCAATTATATATTATTTGTACCATGCAGATCTGAATTCAAGACTGTAACTTTGTCATACAGATTGCAAACAATTGCATCCGGCATTTTCGTTAATGTTTTTAGACGTATTTGAGATGTTAATGCAGATGAGTGTAGAGTTGTTGTCTCTGAATGACTTCATTGTAAATCTCCTGAGTGTCGGCGCTTGTAAGGAGACGCCTGACGGATCGATACTCTGGTAAAGCCTGATACTGTACCACAGACTGCGTGTCTTCTGCTTTCTACAGTAACCGCTCCAGCTTGATCGCTTGTGTAATAGTAGTTAATTTGGGTCAGTTTGTGGGATGGATGTGTATTAATTAGTTTATGTAAGCAGCTGTCATTTAACACAAATATCTGATCAAATTCTGATTGGTTGAGTCGCGTTTAAAGCTGTTATAAAATGGGGTGTTGCCACATTGTTTGGTCGACTCATGAACTGTTAAGGAATCATTTATTCTGATTGTTGTTATTATTAATAATTTCTTTAACATTGCTGTGTTTAATTCTTTTACCCTTATAAAAGCAATTTTACTAGTTTTGCCAGAGTTATTTTAGTATCATTGAGATGCTATTATAGTTTTTATTAATAACTTTTGTTTTCATTTTAATTTTGGTTTGATTTTTTTTGTAAGTTTAGATTTTTTTTGTATGTTTTGTTAATTTTATGTGTTTTTATTTATGTGTGTGTGTGTGTGTGCAACTGTGCATGTACTAAAATAGCTAAAACTGAAATAAAACATTGCGTTAAACTAAATTAAAGTGAGAAGTACTAGCTTAAGTTTTTTGTAATATTTTATTTTAATGTTTATTTCAGTTAACAAAAAAGGTTTTTTTATGGTTTTCATTTTAGTTTACTTATTTTAGTATGTCAAGTTAAACTATAGTATGAAATTTCTAAGAACATTTAATTTGAGAATTACCAGTAAGCCCATTAGAATGAATGGAATTTAATTAAATTCCTTAATTTATAACTCATGATTACTCAAAACCAGTTCAAAATTATAAAAGGAAGTATTTCTAACAAAACAACAATAATATTGTTGTAAAATAAAATAAATGAATTTTGCATAAACTCAAATAATTATAATATTTACTTAATATTTTTTAACTAAAACCATAATGTGTCTGATCAGCAACTTCTCATTAAGAGTGCATGTAAAATTGCTAGCTGAAGTAAGTTTTTTATATTTTATTTTAGTATGTGAAGTTAAACTAAATTACAATTGAAATATTGCCTTTGGAACTATTTGAATATTAAAAATAAAAGTTAACCATCTTATTTCAAGAAACATTTTTTTTAATGGTTTTAATGTCAGTTTGAGTTTTATTTTGTTCCTTATTGCTTTCTAATAATACTCAAAAGGTAATACTTAGCCTTTTTGCTGAGGGTTTTCTGCTTTTGTTCTGCTGTCACATGTTTTTGTTGCTAATATAACAGTGATTGAGATGATAGATCATGTGGTTTTGAACATGTTTGCGCGCATGCATGCCGTTTGTCCTCTATTTCGTAACCGTCCGCGCTCGGCCTTGAACACGCGGCGCTGTGACACCTGTGGCCGGTTTGAGGTTTTCTCCTGGTGTTTGAGCGCCTGTGCGTTCAGCTTTAGCTCTGCCGGAGAAGAAAATAGACCTGGGCTCTCGTCCAGAATCACAGGCCTGTTTTACAGCCTCCAGAGCGGAGTTATCAGCGTCACAATGCACTTTATCTGTAGTTTGCTCTCTTGCGATAGAAACAAGCTCTTGTTTGATTTGTGATGACGTGCATGTGAACACGTTACATAATCAGCTTCACCCGTGCAATGACAGCGGTCATGTTTTAACCCTCATAATGCATTCAGAATCTGTATGTTTTCACATTACGCATAGAATCCTAATAGTTACTTAATATTTTTCAACTAAAACCATATTGTATCTAATCAGCAACCTCTAACTAATGAGTAAATGTGAAGAAATTTATAAATTATTATTATTTTTTAGTTCTTAAAAATTAAGAAATTATTTGAAATTTCTAAATTTGCATAAACCACACTGAAAATGATTTTATATATATATATCATTTTTTTTATTTTATTTTTTTTATATCGATAACAATGAACATATAATTAGCTAATTACCAGTATTAAGCCCATTAGAATGAATGGAATTGAATTAAATTCCTTAGAATTTATAACTCATGGTTGCTCAAAAGAAGTCCAAAATTATAAAAGGACGGATTTATTTCTAATAAAACAACAACAATATTACTCTGAAAAGTTTTCAAATAAAATAAATTATTTGTGCTTTCATAAGTTCAAAGAAACACAATATTTGCTTAATATTTTCAGCTAAAACCATTGTTTCTTATCAGCAACTGCTCATTAATGAGTGAATGTGAAAAATGTCAGAGTATAAGTGTTAGCATGTTAGTACTGCATTTATCCCTTTTTTATGAATTAAAATATTGAGAAATTTTGAAATGTCAAATTACATGTGAACCACACCAAAAAAACTATGATTTATTTTTTTGTTTTTGTTTTATATATTTATGAGAAATTGTATTTGAATATATTGTTGTATGAAATGTATAAGAACATATCATCTGAGAATTAACAGTATTAACTCCATTAGAATGAATGGCATTTTATTGAATTATATTTTATTTTTAAGTCATGCTTGATCAAAAACACTCAAATTATGAAACAGACATATATATTTCTAACAAAACGACATTCATATTACTCATTAATATTAAATATAAATTTCAAGCAAAACAAATTATTTTTACTAGCATAAACTTTCATTTTCAAATGAAAAAAGTGAAGTTTTTCATGCTGCAGAGGTTCATAGCTGCACATATTCAGTCCCAAAAGTGTGTGAGATATGGGGAAAAGACTGAATAGATTTTACAATTTTCTTTATTTATTTTTTTACACCAATATAAAATAATTTAAAGTATTTTTTTGACACCTAATGGTACTCCATACATATCTGGTTTCAAAAATGACCTGGATGTGAAACGTGACATTTGTATTTAAATGGTTATATATCTTTAAAAAAATTGTAAAAAAAAAAAAGAAATTCTAATAAAATATGTAATGTCTTTTGAGGATCTTCAAGCATTTGCAAAGGTTCGCTCTTTCACTAAAAACAATTTTTGGGATTTTTATGCATCTATTCCGGGTCAAAGTGGACCTGATTGCATCATGAGGGTTAAAACCTGAGCCTCGTCAAGTTTGATTTAATTAGTCACCATTGAAACAATCAAAGCAGGTGGTAATTAGCATTAATCCGTGAGTTAGTCTCGTTCCTCCACCTGTCATGACACGGCGGATCTGCATGATCACTCGGCGTGCTTGTTGCATCATGGGTAATTAATGCGCTCCACTGACCCACATTGGGTTCGGTCCTCGCACTGAACACTGGTTTACTGAAAGGAAAGGCCCTGCTGTCCGGCTCGAGTGGGCAACAAGTGGACAGTTGTTGGTCTGAATTCCTCCGACCGCTGTTTACCTTCTTCTGCGTTTCTCTGGAGTCGTTCCCTCGGGTCGCTCGTTTATCCCGCCGCTCACATAGCTGGCATTCCTTCCCAGCATTCCCCAGAAAGAGGGTTTAGCTGGAGGGAAGAGGTGGAGACGGGCCTGTCTCTCTCTCTCTCTTTCTGCTCAAAATGGCCTCTTGCTTTGAGTTGAGCGTCGCTTCTCTCTAATGCTCTGCTCAGATGCAGTGCAGAAGGAGAGAAGGAGAAGTGCAATGCAGAAGGAGAGTTTAACTCTCCTTCTCAGATGCAATGCAGAAGGAGAGTTTAACTCTCCTTCTCAGATGCAGTGCAGAAGGAGAGTTTAACTCTTGGATTAAATAACTGTTTTTTTAATTTGCAAATAGTTTTGTGGATATTTCAGTAATTTGTCTGAAACACTAAACTCTTCAATGCAGAAACACACTGGAATGAGAGACGTGCCTCCAGTGAATGAAATGCTTTATAAATAAAATATATTTATAACGTTTTGTAATGCATTCCTGACAACTAAATGCACTGCACTGCAAAAATAGCAAAAAAATATAGAATTTTTATGTGGAATTATTATATATAACACGCACACATTTTTTAAAATAATTATACAAAGCTTATAATTACATTATTATAATTATTTACAGTTTTGTGCACACAATTATTTTTATTTATTTATTTTTAGCATCACATTTATATTTTATTGGTATACTTCTGTTGCTAATACAGTGGTTTTAAATGAATACTGTAAAAAAGAAAAGGAAGCAATGATAAAATGGCATGCTTTTGTAGCACATAGTGCTCTCATGTCTCATGATATATTTCAGCAAAATTGTGTTAATGCTCATAACTGCATGCAATGCAATGAGAGCATTTTTTTTGTATCTATTATCATCATTTTTACATTATTTTTTTGCTAGCACAAATCCTATTACTATTTTAGTTTGTACTTGTATGAATGAATGACTCAAACATTTACAAGCTTGTATTTTGTAGAATTACACGTCCAATGATTTGTCTTTGTTTGCATCTGTCCCTCAGCTGTTATAGTGGTGTGTGTGTGTGTGTGTGTGTGTGTGTGTGAGTCTGTGTTTGTTACAATAGTTCTTTGTTTTATGTTTTTGTTCTGTGAAAAAGCACCAAAACAAATCTGGGCATTTTTTTTTTTGTACAATTAATTATTATTATTTTTTTTTTATATATATATATTCAATTTAAAATGTAATTACATATAATATATGTATGTATTTATTTTATTTTGTGTCTGTATATATATATATAGGGCTGGGCGATATGACGATATATATCGGATGGACGAAATAAAAAGTCTATCGTTTCATATTATGCTCTATCGTTTATTTCGTGGTGTCGCAAAATACATTGTTTACGGTACTTTTTCATCATTTGGATGACTGCGTGAAGAGTAGACACAGAAGCAGGTGGCTCCGAGTAGGAGCACGATCAGACACGACAAAACGAGGAGCTCGTTCCTAAACGAGGGACTACATCTGTAGCATGGACACGTGTTTTTAAGCACTGCAGTTTTAAAATAACCGATTTTAAGCCGTTGAAACACAAACAACAGAGCTAACGTTATATGCGTGCGCCGTCTCTGTTTCTGTGTGAGGAGCGCGCTTTCTTTTTTTTCCCGCTTTATTGGCTTTGAACGATTACATAAACACACTTGTATGCGTAAGAATCCCTGTCTTTGCAAGTATCCTCATAAACAGTTATTTAGTTCTTAAGAGAGAGTAAACAGCTGTAAAAAACGCATTATGCAACAGTATATTGGATCCGGACTTCGGTCTTAAAGGGGAAGCTGTCCAATATTCGTCTGCCATTAATCAAACAACAGTTAGAGAAAATCTCTCACTGCTCTTGACTATATCAATTTTGTAACTTTAATAAGAATAAATTAAAAATAATAATAATAATATATTTATATATAGCCTATGTATAGAATCTATACATAATACACATGCTTAATTATATCTATTTATTTCTTATCCTTATTTCATCACTGATTGTTTATCTTCAGTGAGCTTGAGTTTTTTTGTTTTTTTTTAGTATTCAATTAAATTTAATTTCACTTTATTGTTGGGATTTCTTCCAAAAACTTTTCGCATCCAATAGCGTTTACTGTCTTAACATTAATTCACATCAATACACATTACACAATACAATGCAACACACACACACACACACACACACACACACACAAAGGCATGTTCGTACACAGCTTTTTTGTTTTATATTAATTTTTTTTATATTGTATTATATTTCTATTAGTTTGATATTGACATTGGTGACAAAGATTATGAAAAGTCTATGCCAAAGATCACAAAAAAAAATAAAAATAAAAAAAATAACTATACCGTGATATATATTGTTACCGTGATATAGAATTAGTCATATCGTGATATAAGATTTTGGTCATATCGCCCACCCCTATATATATATATATATATATATATATATATATATATATATATATATATATATATATATACAGACACACACATATATGTATGTAAATATGTATACTGTATATGTATGCATGTATGTTTATGTTTATGCATGTGTCTGTATGTTTAATTATTTTAATTGTTTTCAGTGTGTAAGTGCTCACTCGGGCGTGCTTCAGTCCGTGGTTTGTTCTCTGATCTCTCACAGATTGCTAAGATGGGCGGAGAGCAGATGCAGCATCTGAACAACTCTTCTCCGGTCGTCGATGCCTCGCTGTACGGCTACGGAGGGCAGAAGCGCTCGCTGGATGAAGGAGGTACTGGGCTTTTGTGCTTACAGTTGTCTGATAAATGATTAATTGTTAACATGAATTTTGTCACCAGTGTGTGATCAGTTACTGCTGACGTCGTGTGAGTAATACAGTAAATGTAAAGGAACTCTGAGGTTAAAATCAATGCAGGACTTTATGAAGCGTTGACCCTTGACAGCGTTTTTCTGCACGAGCCATTGATTGGTGCTTCTGTTCTTGAACTGCTTGCCGAAGAGATAGCAGACGTCACAAACAGCGAGTGTGAGAGACGTTTGAGGAAGTGAAAGCTGTTTGTGTGGCTGCAGAAACACAATAGAGGCACCGAATCACTGTGATTCAAACACATCATGGTCAAAAACTGGGCTGAAAGTTAAAATCTGTGGAGAATTATTCTTAATTTTCATCTTTTTTTTTTTTAGTTATTAAAGCAATGATTTTTTTCTGTCCCAAATTGTTATTGGCTATTACAAAAATTTGAAAGGACAGCTTTAAGTAGCTTTGCATTTTATGTTTTTGAATATTTTCTTAGAAAAAAAAACAACTCCCCAAAGTTATATTAATTAATTACTTATGCATCTTATTTGTAAACAAATAAACTTTTTTCTTGATGCTTACACTTCATGGCATTTTAAATGCAATATTTTCGAGTTGCATGAATGTTTAACTGAAACCAGCATGAATACAAACAGTATTAATATTGTAGAAACATAATTTCCTGTAAAGCTGCTTTGCAACGATTGTATCGTAAAAAGCGCTATACAAATAAACTTGAATTGAATATTAAAAGTGCCAATGGAGTGGATATTAAAACATATAAAAAAAGTATTTTCTGCATAAGTCTGGTGAATTCTGCACATTAATGTAGTTATTCATATTTGACTAATAGAGGATGTAAACGTCACGAATCTCACCAAATCATGGCTGTCATATTTTAACATTTTGCTATTGATTATTTATTTGCAATTCATTGAATGTCTAAAACTTTATTTGTTAGATAAATGAATAAATAATAATGATAATTAACAATGAACTCGTTTTACTGTTTTTAAACTATCTATTTATTTTTTTATTAATATTTAATCTATTTAATTTAAATATTTATTAAAACTTTTAAACCCCAACATTTTATCAAAGCATTTCTATTGTCTCAAAACTTGAAATATAATAAATTAGTTATGACTGTATTTTTAAATGTGCTTTTTTTTAACATTTGCATATTCTAAGGTTTGAAGTTTCTTCTGCCAGACTGTAATATGATGCTCTGTGTATTTTTCAGTAATAAACACTAATGTATTTTTCCCTTCTGTTTCTGTGAAGTGGCTAACCAGCTCGGTGCAATGGTACATGGTACAAGGTGAGCGCTTTAATTCATTAAAGCTCTTATATTGTGCTATTGCACATTGTAGTTTTAGATTAATAAATGTGCATTTCTATGCACAGATGTAATGAATATGTTGTGTGATTGTTTAGGGCTATAATAACAGAAGAATTCAAAGTGCCTGATAAGATGGTTGGATTCAGTAAGTACTGTGGATCACTTCATAAAACACATAGATATGGATTTTGCACAAACATTTGAGCTTTAGTAGGCTTTTCTTCTTAGTATGCACACAATTTTTGGCCTTTTAGAAGCTGAACTATTCAGCTGAATGATTTTCTTCTTTAATACGTAGCATGCATGCAGTTTTTGGCCTGATATAAGCTGATCTGTGTGTGTTTCTTGTCCGTCAGTCATTGGACGGGGCGGTGAACAGATCACAAGAATTCAGCTGGAATCCAACTGTAAGATCCAGATCGCTTCCGGTACGTTCTGATCCGATTACAGTCCTTCATCTTCTGGTTTTCTGCTTCCATAAACCTCAAGTTTGTCTCGTTCGATCTCGTGATTCCTCAAAGACCTCGAGAGAACTCGGAGAGTGAGGCGAATGTGGCGTGACGTTTACAACAGGCCAGATTTTAAGATGCCTCTGACTGCATCGGTCTAATGTTAATTAATATTTGATTATAAATGTGTGAAAAACAACACATCTGTCTTTCCTGAAGCTCAAACAATTCGATTCAATTCTGAGGGAAAGCAAGAACTGATGAAATGGAAACATGCAATGGAAAATGCGTCTGCCAAATGCCTAAATGTAAACTAAAATTTTATAATAAAGAAAATATTAAAATATTTTATTAATAATTATAATATTGTAATAATCAATTATAATTATAACAATGAAACTAGATAAATATGATAAATTATGCAATATTATAGTGATATTTCATAGATATTTAATTAAAAGTATGTTATAATCATACGTTTGAGAATATTATTGATGCATATTAAACATATGATGCATACAATTTAGTAATTGTTGATTTTATAAATAAAAAAATTATAGTAATGAAACTATAAATATTCTAATAAAACAAAAATGTTAATATTCAATACATAATTAATAATTATCAATTGTAATATACTTTTGAGAAATTACTATTGATGCATATTCTTGATTTTAATTTATAATAATTTGTGACATTGCATTTATGCTAAATTGTGAAATTATCCTTCTCCTTATGCATAAATGTAAATAAAATGTTAAGAAAAATAATGAAACTATTTAAATAGTATGATAAAATGTGTAATAAATATTATATTGATATTTAATACAATATGTAATTAATAATAATCATAAACTATAATACATTTGACAATTTTTTTATTGATACGTGATCCTTAGTAATTGATGATTTTAATTTATAATTTAATTTTTGCAAAATTATCTTTAATAGATCTGTCTATCTCTACAGTTGAATTTATGCAAACAAATAAATATTTGACCAAAATAGTACCATTTATTATGGTTTTAGTGATCAAGATGAATGTATAATGAGTATTGATTTTAAAAAATGATGTCAAAGTGTTTGATCCATCTGCAGTCATAACATAATTTATTGCTAATATTGCAATATCCAGAGAGAAAACGAACTCTGAAGCTATTACGATGTACAAGCTGACGTCACATTAGCCATGTAGAGCTAAAATTAGTATGATTGTGAAATGCCCACGAAAACCTGATCTGAACAGCAGCTCCTCGTTTGCTCTCAGTCTGTTGTGCATTTTTTTTTGAGTTGCTTGCAATTATTTGTCATGTCTTCCCCACAGAGAGTGGAGGTATGATGGATAGGCCTTGCACCCTGACTGGGACCCCAGAAAGCATCGAGTAAGAATGCACTGCCCTCTATAGCACCACAGTTTAACCCTTGAGCACAAACACAACACTTTCAGGTTTATTAGTGTCAGAGTGCACTGAATGAGCGCCAGTCATTTGTCTGCTGTGGTTCGTGTTCGGCAGGCAGGCCAAGCGGTTGCTGGGGCAGATCGTGGACCGGTGTCGGAACGGACCGGGCTTTCATACTCAGATGGACGGGAACAGCGCCATCCAGGAGATCCTGATCCCGGCCAGTAAAGTCGGCCTGGTCATCGGGAAGGGAGGCGACACCATCAAACAGCTTCAGGTTGGTTTGTTAATGCCATTTGCTGCCACAAGCCAATCTTTATTTGTATATATTGTGCTCAGTTTCACAAGTGAAAATACTTCCAATCAAAGCCACAGCAGAACTGTTGAGCATCTGTTTTGTTTCATTACTGAATGTATCCAGTTTTTAAACAAATCAAGTGAGTCAATGATTCAATGACTCATTCATAGACAGACTTGCTTTTCTAAAAGACTCACCTATTTGAATGAACTGAGTGAGTCAGTGATACAATGCCTCGTTAGTAAAGACAGTCATTTAAAAAAGCTGCTTTTTAATTCAACATTTTTCTCATCGAACACAATGACTTTAAATCTTTTTTTTTTTTGAGGGGGGGGGGGTAATGTCTCAGTCATGCAGCTAAATTGATGTGCTATTAATTTGATTATTTACATTAATTAATCTGCACATCATGCAATTAATTCTATTTAAAAAGTAACATTTTGAATTGTACATGTTGTCTGCCCACAGGAGAGAACAGGAGTAAAGATGATCATGATTCAGGACGACCCGATGCCCACTGGATCAGACAAACCCTTGAGAATCACTGGAGACCCTTATAAAGTTCAGGTCTGTCTGTTTATCAGTGATACAGTCACAGATCCAGTCATAAGGGTACATTTTTTGAAATTGAGATTTATACATCTGAAAGCTGAATAAATAATCTTTCCATTGATGTATGGTTTATGATATGACAATATTTGTCTGAGATACAACTATTTGAAAATCTGGAATCTGAGGGTGCAAAAAAATCGAAATATTGAGAAAATCACCTTTAAAGTTGTTCAAATGAAGTTCTTAGCAATGCATATTACTAATCAAAAATGTTATTTATCATGTTTTGATATTTTTATGGTAGGAAATTTACAAAATATCTTCATGGAACATGATCTTTACTTAATATCCTAATGATTTTTGGCATAAACAAATTGATAATTTTGACTCATACAATGTATTGTTGGCTATTGCTACAAAGATACCTGTGTTACTTATGACTGGTTCTGTGCTCCAGGGACACACGTGATGTTTGAGCTGCGTGTCTGACTCTGAGTGTGTGTTCTGTACAGCAAGCACGGGAGCTGGTGGTGGAGATCATCAGGGAAAAGGATCAGGGAGATTTCCGGAGCGGCCGCAGTGACTTCGGCTCCAGACTGGGCAGCAGCATTGATGTAAGAACACGTTCAGCTCCGGCTTCATTTAGAGCTGCGATGAAGCCAGAAAGGCCTTGTTTGTTGATTGTTGGTTTGCTCACACAGGTGGCAGTGCCCAGATTCGCAGTGGGAATCGTCATTGGCAGAAACGGGGAGATGATCAAGAAGATTCAGAACGATGCAGGAGTCAGGATCCAGTTTAAGCCAGGTCAGTGTTCACAAACCTCATGTTTGTGAAGCGTTAACATACATGCCAGATACTGACGAATTAGACACCCCTACATCTCGTAACAAAAAAAGGTTTAATATCACCTAATATATTGATGCTGGCAACTGTATTGCACTTTACCAGTCAAATGTCAAAAGTATTAGTTTTAACGACAAAGAAGTATTCAAAATGCATCATTTAGTTTACAGGCTGCAAAAGTGTAAATTATGATTAGACATAAAATAATGTCTTCAGAATCATTCATGCATGTGAAAAAGGGCTGAAATGTAAACAAATAGCTGTAATCTGGCTCAGATTCTGATAGGAATCATGTCTTCACCTTATATATGAAGAGTTTATTTGCAAAAACAGATCACTCCATTTTTACACATTTTCAAAAATCATGTTTTTTATGTTATGTTTTTATTGTGTTAGTTAGCTGTTTTTTAAAGTTATTTTTTTAACCTAGTGAAAATAACCCTACTGCAGTTTGAGATTAATTGGAAAGCACAATGAAAAAACATGATTTTTGACAAGTTATCTGTTTTTGCAAATGAACTCTTCATATGATTCTCAGAAGCAAAACTGCTACAAAATGCATCATATTTAGTGAGAAAGTGTGAGGTGTGAGAGCAAAACGGGCACGGTTTTATGAAATCAGCTGTGCAAATTATTAAGAAACGAGTGAGGATTTCTTTTAGCAAATTCTGTTCCACATTGCATCATCAGAAACAGAAAATGACGCTTGTGCTCTTTTCTCATTCATGCGTGTTTCTTTAACTAATGTATCAGTACCTTCAAGCTGTACTGCGCTTTTTGTGATTTTGTGACTTAGTCAAAAAAAAAAGTGACTCTTGTTGATTTTGCATTGCAAAATTGTAAAAAACGTAGACTGGTTTACTGCATTTCACGTTATTCAAACACATTTTTGTGGATAATTAGGGATCCATGATATATATTAAGAATCATGGTTTATTTTATAGTTTCTAATCATGCAATCTGTTTTACTTTTAATGCTTAAGGAGTGTTTTACCTTCCTGAAATTGATTTGTGCAGCACTTTTTACAATACAAGACTTTCCAGAGCAGCTTAACAAAAAATAAAACAGTGCTGAACTGAAATTTGTTCAATAGTTTGAAAGGTAATGATGAGGAAATGTTTGCATGCAAATGCACCTGAAGTCATGCATCAATACGCAGTTTTGCAAACTTTTTTTTTTGCCATTACCTGCAAAGTGCATGAGTTTAGTTTGTTATTATGTGAGTTTAGTTTGTGTCTCTGCTGTAGGATGTGTGTTTGATTTATCTGAACCTGTGTGTTTCGGGACGGTGCTGCTGAGCTCAGGTTAGGGCATGTTGGGACGCACTCGATCACACAAATCTCTTAAGTCTGTGGAGGACCAGCAGGATCATTGATGCGTTAAGAAGTTTACAGGGATTATGTTTACTGCCGGTTTACAATCTCATGAATATTCACGCTGTTCAATTCATTCACACTGAAACTGAACTGAAGTAGCAAACAAGGTGCAGCATTCAGTGGAAATAATTCATTAATCCTGCTGTATAGTGTAGTTTTTAATAAATTATGTGTGAATTATCCATAAACTTGATTATATGCATGTATAGAGTACTTCCATAAACATTAGATGATTTTAATCATTTTGTTTTTAAAATATAATTGTACTTAAACATAATGAAATGGATCAAATTTAATTTTGTGCACCATGATGGAAGAATGCATGAATAGATTAAAATTTGAATGCCATTATTAATGATAACACATATTAAGTAAGTTATCTGAAAATGATTTTCACTATGTACTTAGTTCAGAGAAATATGTCTAATTAGTAGAGAATTATATTTTAATGAGTCATGGAATAAATTAGGCATAAATAGTTTTGTTTAATCAATTAAAGACAAGTTAACCCTGTAAAGCCTGACATGAAAGTCTAAAAAATAAAAAAAAATTAAATGGAAAAGTTTATTAATGTCAATCAATGATATGTTTTTGATCATTTAGAAATTCTCATATCAGTGTGATAGTAGTTTTGTAGAGTTAAAGCTGTGTAAATGAGCTGTAGTTCTTGGGATCTCCGGATCTGAACTCATAAAGCCGGATCCGTGTGTGTTTCAGATGATGGGATCAGTCCGGACCGGATCGCTCAGGTCATGGGTCAGCCGGACCGGTGTCAGCATGCGGTTCACCTCATCAACGAGCTGGTCCACACGGCACAGGTACGTCTGGAACATCATCTCTCACTGATGATCATGATGTGATGGAGTCAGAGAATGCAGTTATATGAGCCTCAAATTCAAGAAATGACCACAACCCTCTTATATTTATATCATATGATAGAGATCAGCAATATTACACTGGCAAGAGTGCTGCTTTTCCCCAATATCTACACCATAGTGAATGTCATATTGATTTATACAATGGTTGGGTAAATAAGAAGTTAATATTACATTTTAGACACAATATGTGACCCTGGAGCACAAAAGCAGTCATCAGTAACACAGGTATATTTGTAGCAATAGCCAACAATACATTGTAAGAGTCAAAATTATCCATTTTTCTTTTATGCCAAAAATCATTAGGATATTAAGTAAAGATCATGTTCCATGAAGATATTTTGTAAATTTCCTACCGTAAATATATCAAAACTTAATTTTTGATTAGTAATATGCATTGCTAAGAACTTCATTTGAACAACTTTAAAGGTGATTTTCTCAATATTTAGATTTTTTTGCACCCTCAGATTCCAGATTTTCAAATAGTTGTATCTCAGCCAAATATTGTCCTATCATAAATATATACATACATCAATGGAAAACTTATTTATTCAGCGTTCAGATGATGTATCTCAATTTCAAAAAATGTACCCTTATGACTGGTTTTGTGCTCCAGGGTCACACATATTGTCAGTTTTTGCTTAATTTTGACAATGGTTTCAATCAAAGCCACAGCAGAACTATTGAGCGTCTCTGATCAACACTCAGCGGTGTTTCGTTACTGGATGAATCCACAGTTTTGAATGAATCAAGTGAGTCATTGATTCAATGACTTGAGTCACTGACTCACTTCTGAATGAATCAGTCATTGGAGCAAATTGAGCACATGACTCACTCATTAAGACAGTGGCTCGTACTGGTGCTTTTAGTTTCATATTTAGAGCATCATCCACTTAAGTCATTTCATATCTCAATGTTCATTATAAAATTCCCATTTATTATGCAATGTTGAATCATATTTATTTCTAAAGCAATTTTTTTGTAACGTCTATTCATGCTTTTCTTATTTAACACAATAATGACTTGAAATGATCTTTTGGAGTCTAATTTCTCAGCCTCAGCATTTAATTAATTACACATCATGAATTAGATTAAATATTTTAATGGCTTGTCTGTTTCCGTTCAGGAGCGCGATGGGTTCGGAGGCCCGGTTGGACCCAGAGGTCGCGGCAGAGGTCGTGGTGATTGGAACATGGGATCTCCTGGAGGCCTGCAGGAAGTGACCTACACAATACCAGCTGATAAGTGCGGCCTCGTGATCGGGAAAGGTTAGGACTTCATCTGCATTCAGCCACTCACAGACGCTTTTATTAAAGCAGCTTTATAAGAACGTCACAAACAGTACAGAAGGCGTTTCATTTATTATTGTATTGGAAAGTTGTATTGGATTTAATTTACGAAGTCAGTTTTTAGTTGGTGGAAATTCAGTTCGCTTGTCTTAACTCAAAAGATGCACGTTTTTCTGAAATGTCACCGTGTATAAATGACCCTTGTAAGTGTTCACTCTGTAGGGAGCTTCTGAGCTCTTCATTGTAATACAATGGTGTAAAACATCTTCTGGGTGGTCTGAAACACCGCTGTTCATCCGATGAGTGCTGTTCTGTTCATCGCTGAATGAAGCGCTTGACATTCACACTTTTTCTTTTGAGTTTAAGTGCATAGCAGGGTTATTATCATAAATTAAAATCATTAAAAAAAAGTTTTACTTGGAAAAAAAAAATTAAGATACAAATATTAAAAAAAGCCTTCAGCTAGAACCTCAAAGTAAATGAAAATGAGAAAACAAACTTAGACAATACAGACATAAAAAACTAAAATGAATAAAAATGACAACACCTAACAAAATTACAACTAAAATGAAAAGGAAACCATAAAAATCAAAGCAAATATTTAAATTAAAAATTTATTTCAGTTAGTTGCAAAGGCAACATTTCTTGTTTTCATTTTGTTTAGGCTGAAGTACTAAAATAAATAAAATGAAATAAACTAAAACCTTATAAAAGAAGACATTATTAAAAATAAAATGACAAAAGCAATTAACATAAACAATAAAAATTAAAAATAAAACTCATTTATGTTTGAAGTACTAAATAACTAAAACTAAATAAAATTAAAAAAACTTTTTAATAAAAATGACAGTCACACATCAAAACGAAATGAAAATATATTTTTTTAAAAACTGAGTTAAAATGTTTACAAAAAGTGAATTATGATTTTTTTCTTAGTGTTGGGCATTTTATGTTTAGACAGTGAATTATGAATACAAATAATTGAAGTTATAGTGGTTGTCAGAATACTTCATCACTGATTGCTTATTAGTGTTATGGCATTTCAGTGTGCACGTGATTTATCAGTCATCAGATCACCTCTAGATTGGTTTTGCATGAATTATCCATGGTATTGAGCAGATTGGCGTTCTCAGACCCGACGGGCCGTTGGCTCTGACCTCAGTGTGAGACACACATCTCATTGTTAGACGCTCTTTTCAGTGTGAGTTGAAGACCACCAGTAGCAGCGTCTCACGCTTTAACCAGCATCCTTTAACTAAACCGGTCCGTCCGTGAACTCCACGCTCGGCTCTTTATCTGCGCCTCTGTCTGACGCTGGAGCTCATAATGGCTTCATTAATGCAGCGGTTAAATTTGTGTGACAATGGTGTAATGGTCCGGCTCAGTCCATCGTCCCCGGAGTGGGAGGAGTGGTTTAGATGAGCGTTTTCAGCCCGGGTCAGTCGGGGTCAAACCGCCTGGATGAGTGAACAAATGTTCAGACATCACTGAGTTTCCCTTTACCAGGCTCTTGTGTGTTTGTACACCAGCCGAGAGCCCTCGATCCCCCCCCGAGCTGATGATTTAATCAGTCAGTCTGCAAATCATCACACATTTATTTATTTATCTTATGTATTTATTAATTTATTAATACATTTATTTGTTTGTCCCTGAATTTTCTATCTGGTCATTTGTTTATTTTATTGGATTTTTATTATTTATTTTATTTTTTAACCTTTTTATTTTATTTTTGTCCTCTGTGTTATATGTATTTGTTTTTATTTATTTATTTTATTACTATTTTTGGTCCATATACTTTTTTTTAAACCAATGTAGAATAGATGGCTGTTTAGTGAGCAAGTTTTATGCTTTTTTTTAACGTTTGTTTGTCCCTGATGTCTCTGATTGGTTAATTTAATTTTATTAAATTTTAAAATTTTGGTTTTAATTTATTTATTTTTAACTATCCTTTGTGTCCATATACCTTTTAAACCATTTTAGCAGGCATTATACACTTATCCATGATGTTTATAACATCATTTATTTTATTTATTTTTAACTTAAATTTTATTTTTGTGTTTTAATGATTTATTAATTTCTCCCTTGTGTCCACATACATTTTAAACCATTGTATCTTATATGGTTGTTTAGCAAGTGGTTGTTTTGGTTTGATTGTCCATGATGTTTCTAATTATTTATTTATTTACTTATTTTACTTTATTAAATTTTATTGTTATTTCTTTTTATTTAACTGGTGTTACGGTGTTTTGCTCCTGTATGTTTTACATTTGTCCCTGATGTTTCTATCTGGTTGTCTTTTTTAAATTAATTTATTTTCTGTTATTTCTTGTTTAGCTGATGTTGAGGTGTTTTGCACCTGTGTTTTTATGTTTGATTGTCCCTGGTGTTTTAACTGGTCAAACCATGAAGTCTAGTTAAACCTCCCAGTTATTCAAGTTTCAAACAGCACATATTGCATGTGACGGATCTGTGTGAGAAACCGAGCTTGTGAAGGGATCGTGTTCATGTGTTTGTGTTCTGCTCAGGTGGAGAGACCATAAAGAGCATCAACCAGCAGTCCGGCGCTCATGTGGAGCTGCAGAGAAATCCTCCTCCAAACACAGACCCCAACGTCCGGATCTTCTCCATCCGTGGATCTCCTCAGCAGATGGAAATGGCCAGACAGCTGATAGACGAGAAGATCGGGGTGAGTGATCAGCTTCTCTGCGCTTTCTGTTTGGAAGTGCATTGTGTGTAAAAGCATTCAAAGGTTTGGGGGGAAAGAAAGTTTGAATAAGTCTCTTCTGCTCAGCAAGGCTGCATTTATTTGATCAAAAATACAATAAAATTGTGAAATATTATTATAATGTAATCTAGCTGTTTTCTATGTGAATATCTGTTAAACTGTAATTTATTTCTGTGATCAAAGCTGTATTTTCAGCATCATTACTCCAGTCTTCAGTGTCACATGATCCTTCAGAAATAATTCTAATATGCTGATTTGCTGCTCAACAAACATTTCTGATTATTATCAATGTTGAAAACAGTTTTTTTTTTTTCAGGATTCATAGATGAATAGAAAGTTCAAAAGAACAGCATTTATTTGAAATAGAAATCTTATGTCACATTTTAAATGTCTTTACGGTCACTTTTGATCAATTGAATGCATCCTTGATGCATAAAAATATTAATTTCATTCAAAAAATAATCATAGTGAACCTAAACTTCAAGCATATTTCCAAGTTGAGTGTATTACTAACTAACAGTCCCTGTTAATGACTGATTCTGTTTCTTCCTCGTGTAGGCGTCTGGACTGGGAGGAAGCAGCAGCTTTGGACTCAGTCCTTTTACCCAAGGACCAGCGGCGACTCATCAGAAGTGAGTGCCTTCCTTCCTTCCTTCCTTTATTTCCTCTCTGCCAGTGAGTTTATTCTGACCAAGAACTTCAGTTTCAGATTATTTTTAGTCTTGAGAGTAGATCAGCATATAGAGTTTCCCTCCGGGATGATGTTTTGTTTGCTTGATCTCAAAACTAAGATTTGTAGAGCTGTCGGTTTAACACATACATTTGGTGTGACTAATTATGGAAAAAAATAACACATTAAAAATGATTAAGTCATTTTAAGACCTGTCTGTAATATTTCATTGATTCAGTGTCTGATGATCATGATGCAGGACGACTGACTGTGTGATGAAGACTATTAGAATCCAGTTATATGAGCATACATTCAAGATACGAGGCAAAAATAAATCACCCTCTCATATTTATAGTTGAGCAATATCACATCAGCAAGAGTGCTGTTTTTCACCGATATCTGCAGCACTGCAAATGTGATTTATACAACAGCTCAATAAACAAGTTAATATTGTTGCATTTTAGACGCAATATTGTTTTTTTCGCAAGGAGAATAGGTCTAAACTGAACGAACTGTTGAGCCTCTCTTGATCAACACGCAGCAGTGATTCGTTACCGAATGAATCCACATTTCTGAACAAATCGAGTGAGTCAATAATTCAACGACTCATTCGTTTGCTTTGTTTTTGAATGAATCAGCCGTTTGAAGAAATCAAGCGAGTCAATGAATCACTCATTAAGACAGTGACTTGCTGCCACCTACTGGTGCTTTTAGTTTCATATTTAGAGCATCATTTCATTTTTGTTTTTTTAGTTTTCATGTTTCAATATTCTGTAAAAAAAAAAAAAAATGTCATCATGAATGATTCAAAATGTCTATTCAACACTTATCATTTAACAAAATAATGACATTAAATGTTCTTTTGGGGGGTAATTTCTCACCCAAATTTGATGTGCAATTTATTAATCTTCACATCCCATAAATAATGAATTAAAAATCACTTGATAGTGCTAAAGATTTGATGCACTGAACCTCCCGAGCATGTCTAAATCTTCATCAGAAGCGTTCAGATGAATCGTTTTCGTGTGTATCAGTCTTTCAGATTATCTGTGTGTTCCTGTGGAGTGTTTGCAATGCTGATGTTGTGTTTGTGTTGTTTTGTGTGTTAGTGGTCCGCAGACGTTCATGACTGGAGGTTGGGGAACCACGTACCAGACATGGCAGCCTCAGAGCCAGCAGGACCCCGGTAAGATTCACTTTAAGCATCGCTGTTTCCTCTGAGGAACAGCACTTTCTTTTAGATTCATTACATTTTGCTAATTTCAGGTCACAATGGATCTCAGCCCGGCCAGATGGACTATTCCAAAGCGTGGGAGCAGTATTATAAAAAGCTAGGCAAGTGCCTCGGACACTTAGCTGCGTTCCCTCGGTGTAAACATCCTGAAGGTTTGGGGAGACGTCGGGACACTTAAGAGACGCGGCTGAGAGCGTTTTATTTGCCTGACTAACAATTTTCTCGGTCTGCTGTATTATTTTCTGCCACTTTTTTGGGGATGGACTGGAATACTGTTGTGGTTTTTCATTACTCGTCCCGATAAAAGCCTCGGATCAACTTTTGTTGTTTCACACAAAAAGCCCAACGGGACGTGATCCGTTTTGACATTTACAGCGTTATAACAGTAGAAGTCTCTGCACAATTTTCCTAAAACGAAAAGATGCACTGTAAGAAAAAAATCATAGAAAAACGATGTCCTGGAAGAAAGTTAGCTTTTCTCTGTTACTTTATAAACAGTTCCTGTAACACGTAACAATATTAATTGCTTTTGCAGGTTTATTTATCATTGGTTTAGTTTTAACTCTGTATCCCAAGAAGTTGTAATTAGGGTTGTTGTTTAATTTATTTTATTAAAAAATTGAAATTGGGATTTAAAATGCTATTTATAAAAAGAAATGTTGTTTTGTGCTTGCTTATAGAGTTAGGCCAAAATTTTGAGATTATATATCAATATGGCTATAATAATAATAATAATAATAATAATAATAATAAAGTTATTATTATTATAAAATATATATATATAAAAAAATAAATATATATATATATTGCGAATGTAATATTTCACTTTAAAATGAAAAACAAATAGTATTAGAAAAATATTAATTAATAATGCATAATTTTATTCTACTTTTTAACTGTAAAATACTACACTAATATTTATGGATGCTGAAATTTCTTGATTTTCAATCGTTGAAAACAGTCGAACTTTTACTCTGACGCTGGAGCACTTAAAGCTTCGCTTTCTTTGACAAGCGCTTCTTGTTATAAGTCTGTGTAGATGGTTTATGTGTGTTTTGCTCCCAAATGCACATTAAAGTTACTCAGAGCATTATGCAGATGGAGTTGATGTGAATCATTTGCTGTGATCCGAGACGCTGAAATCATGAGCTGCTGGTGTGTAAATGAACACAGTGCCACGGTTCACTCACTGTGCATATATTTGTTTAAATGAATTGCAGCTTATGATTTTGGTTTTATTCTGATTAATCATGCAGCTGTAGTTGTAAGTGATGTTCCTGGATCACACCGAGACTGAGTTTGCGTGTTTTGTCTGTGCAGGTCAACCGAACCAAGGCCAGAGCAGCGGCTCCGACTACAGCAAAGCATGGGAGGAGTATTACAAGAAACAGAGTAAGATCATCTGTCCTCATGATGTCAGTCAAACCCAGCTGGACTTCAGTGTTCTCATCCTTCTGTGTGTGTGTTCGTGTGTGTTCGTGTGTGTGTCTTGTGTGTGTGTCTTGTGTGTTTGTGTGTGTGTGTGTGTGTGTGTGTGTGTGTGTGCAGCTCAGGCCGCCGGTCCTGGATCTCAGCAGAGCTCTCCTCCAGACTATAGCGCCGCCTGGGTGGAGTATTACAGACAGCAGGGGGCGTATTACGGCCAGGGACAGACACAGGCTCCCGGCCTCCCGGTAATAAACACACTCCACCAACACCATCACCTTTTTATATATATATATCTATATATATATATATATATATATATATATATATATATATATATATATATATATATATATATATATATATCTATATATATATATATATATATATATATCTATATATATATATATATATATATATATATCTATATATATATATATATATATCATATATATATATCATATATATATATATATATCATATAATGATATCAACATTCAGTACCAGTCAAAAGTGTGCTAGGATTAAGATGTTTTTGGAAAAAAAAGTCTCTTCTGCGCACCAAGGCTGCATTTTATTGATCAAAAATACAGTAAAAATTATGAAATATTTTTATGATTTAAAATGTCTGTTTTCTATGTGAATGTATGTTAAACTGTAATTTATTTCTGTGATGCGCAGCTGTATTTTCAGCATCGTTACTCCAGTCTTCAGTGTCACATGATCTTCAGAAATCATAATAATATGCTGATTTACTGCTCAAGAAACATTTCTGATTATTATCAATGTTGAAAACACTTACAAAAAAATAAAAGTATTAATTTCTTCTTTTGTTAAAGGATGCATTGAATTGGTCAAAATATGAGAGTAGACATTTATAATGTTGCAAAAGATTTCTATTTCAAATAAATGCTGTTCTTCTGAACTTTCTATTCATCTGTGAATCCTAAAAAATAAAATATCACAGTTTCCATAAAAATATTGAGCAGCACGACTGTTTTCAACATCGATAATAATCAGAAATGTTTCTTGAGCAGCAAATCAGCATATTATTATGATTTCTGAAGATCATGTGACACTGAAGACTGGAGTAATGATGCTGAAAATACAGCTTTGATCACAGGAATAAATTACATTTTAACAGATATTCACATAGAAAACAGCTGTTTTACATTCTAATAATATTTCACCATTTTTACTGTATTTTTGATCAAATTTGGTTCTCTTGGAAAAGTATTGCGTTTTCCTGGGAAACCTTGCAAAAGCACTAAAAAAGTTTTTCCTTCCACATCATTACAACAGTTTTACAAGCAAATGTAAAGTTTCTCTATTTTTTTTAATACAGTTTTCCTCCTGTCTCAGTATATTTACCATCACATGTCCCTTTAGGGGCTCCGTAGAAGAGGCTAATAATTGCGTGTGTTTGTGGTGTGTTCTCTTCTCTCGCCCCGCAGGATCATTAAAGCGGGCGACTGCAGACCCTTTAGTTGAAGATTTTTGAATCACTGCGAGGAGGAAACAGACCTTTTGTAACAGAGGTTTCTAGATTTGCAACGCCTTGAAGACTTTTACTTTTTTTCTTAGTGAGAAACACTAGCTGTAGAATGACTTATATGATTTAAAAAGAGAACTATTTCTAAATCAGGACATCAAATTGTTACTAAATACTTGTGTACACCATTATTTGAATGGGCGATTTCCGGGATCCCTTTTGGACCGTTTCAGAGTTGGTTTGTTTTCTATTCTTCCTTTTTAATTCAACGATATATATATATAGATGTGTATCGCCAAAACGAACCCCGGAGTCGCGGCGTTTCATCGTTCGCGCAATATAATCTTATTTTTCTAGTTCTGTTGCAATAAAATGATCGTGGGCTTAGCAGTCTTGAATTCGTTATCGTTTCGTTTTGTCATGAAATGTTTTAAGAATGTGTACAAAATGTTTTTTTTTTTTTTTCATAAAGCATTTTAATTCAGTGCGATGAAAAACTGTGATGCTTTTGTTACAGAAATGTATGCTTTTGTTACACGAGAAACGTAACGCCGTCGCCGGTCGCTTCCTGATGATGTAATTCCTCATGTACTTTGTATTGTTTTCATTGTCATTTTATTGTACTCTGGTTTAAAAAGGTGCAATATCTTATTTCATTTTTTTTTTTTGAAACAAAGATGGGTTTCTCTAATATTTTGACACGTTTAACTTGTGGATCTTAGAGGTTTTTTGTAGTCGTATGCAAATGTAACAGATAATTTTTTTATTACGGTGATCCGACGGGGAAAGGGTGGTCTTGCGTATCGTGAGGTTGTTTTTTTGCCTTTGCTCTCTTGTAAAACTATGCGTGTATGCTCAGATACTTGACTAAATACTTTATTTAAAAATATATATATAATTAAATCAAAGACTTTTTTGTCCTGCATTTTTACAGGAAAACTCAGTTTTTCTGTTCTGTTTTCATACTGAAATTTGTCAAAGATTGTGAATGTGTAATTTGAAATTTGATGTTGCATCTTGCTGACGGATGAGAAGTTTTATGTGTAGTTCTGTAAACTTCGACTTTAAAGCGTTCAAGACTGCTAAGCCCCGGAGAAGCCTACCTGTGTATTAATTACTTGTAGTTTTTTATATGCTGAGTATTGGAAGATCAAACGTTCTTGTCTTATTTGGTACCGCCGCTCTCTCTGACGCCCTACACTTCACCAGTACACACTGTGGACTCCTGTACAGTCCCGATCCCATCACTTTTTAATTCAGATTTTGCTTTCTACTCTGTGTGATCTAATATATGTATGATTGATTAGTTACAAATTGATCTAGTATTAACTTCATTGCTTAATGAAAAGGGATATTATAATTTCAAAATGTTTAATTTTAGTGTTTCTTTTCTTCCTCGTGTACAGGTAACCATGTATTAAAATGATCGAAAGACTACCACTTCTCGATGCCTCTTCTTTGCTCGCCGGCGTCCTTCTCACAGAGATCTGCGATGCTTGTTTGGTTTCTGATGTATTTTCTGTGTAACCTGTGATGGCACAAAGCAAGTCACGTGGTGAAAAATAATCACAAAAATAAAAATGTGCTTAGGCCATATGAGATCAGGATGAGTGTGTTTCTTCATCAGATTTGGAGAATTGTGGCATTGCATCACTGTCTCTGCAGTGAATGGGTGCCGTCAGAATGAGAGCTGATAAAAACATCACAATAATACACACCACTCCAGTCCATCAGTTAACATCTGGAGAAGACAAAAGATGAAACAAATCCAGCATTAAGACGTTTAATCTCATGAAGAAACAAACTTATCTACATCTTGGATGGACTGACTGCAAATTTCAGCACATTCTCATTTTTGGGTGAACTATTCCTTCAATAATCTGAAGAAGCTGTGTTAAGAGTGAAGTGTAATGCATCTGGTTTGGTCTTTAATTGAAGCTCAGTGGTGTGTGTGTTTAGTGAGAAGTGGTTTGTGGGAGGATTCATTGGTCTAAATGGATTTTTAAACACAGATGAGTTTCCTTCTGCCCTCAGGCGTCCGAGAGAGTGTGTGTGTGTGTGTAGGAGAGAGAGAGGTGTGTGTGTGTGTGTGTGTGTGTGTTAGAGAAGAGAGAGTGAGAGTGTGTGTTAGAGAAGAGAGAGAGAGTGTGTGTGTTAGAGAAGAGAGAAGGGAGTGTGTGTAAGAGAGAGAGAGGGAGTGTGTGTGTGTAAGAGAGAGAGAGGGAGTGCGTGTGTGTTAGAGAGGAGAGAGTGCGTGTGTGTGTTAGAGAAGAGAGAGAGAGTGTGTGTGTGTGTGTGTTAGAGAAGAGAGAGAGTGTGTGTGTTAGAGAAGAGAGAAGGGAGTGTGTGTAAGAGAGAGAGAGGGAGTGTGTGTGTAAGAGAGAGAGAGGGTGTGTGTGTGTGTTAGAGAAGAGAGAGTGAGAGTGTGTGTTAGAGAAGAGAGAGGGAGTGTGTGTGTGTGTGTGTGTTAGAGAAGAGAGAGGGAGGGAGTGTGTTTGTAAGAGAGAGAGGGTGTGTGTGTGTGTGTGTTAGAGAAGAGAGAGTGAGAGTGTGTGTTAGAGAAGAGAGAGAGAGTGTGTGTTAGAGAAGAGAGAGGGAGTGTGTGTAAGAGAGAGAGAGGGAGTGTGTGTGTAAGAGAGAGGGTGTGTGTGTGTGTTAGAGAAGAGAGAGTGAGAGTGTGTTAGAGAAGAGAGAGGGAGTGTGTGTTAGAGAAGAGAGAGGGAGTGTGTGTAAGAGAGAGAGAGGGAGTGTGTGTGTAAGAGAGAGAGAGGGAGTGCGTGTGTGTTAGAGAGGAGAGAGTGCGTGTGTGTTAGAGAAGAGAGAGAGTGTGTGTGTGTTAGAGAAGAGAGAGAGTGTGTGTGTTAGAGAAGAGAGAGAGAGTGTGTGTGTTAGAGAAGAGAGAGGGAGTGTGTGTGTTAGAGAGGAGAGAGTGCGTGTGTGTTAGAGAGGAGAGAGAGAGAGTGTGTGTGTGTTAGAGAAGAGAGAGAGAGTGTGTGTGTGTGTGTGTTAGAGAAGAGCGAGTGTGTGTGTGTGTGTGTTAGAGAAGAGAGAGAGTGTGTGTGTGTGTTAGAGAAGAGAGGAGAGAGAGTGTGTGTGTGTTAGAGAAGAGCGAGTGTGTGTGTGTGTGTGTTAGAGAAGAGAGAGAGAGTGCGTGTGTGTTAGAGAAGAGAGGAGAGAGAGTGCGTGTGTGTTAGAGAAGAGAGAGAGAGTGCGTGTGTGTTAGAGAAGAGAGGAGAGAGAGTGTGTGTGTGTTAGAGAAGAGCGAGTGTGTGTGTGTGTGTTAGAGAAGAGAGAGAGAGTGCGTGTGTGTTAGAGAAGAGAGGAGAGAGAGTGTGTGTGTGTGTGTGTGAGAGAGAGAGAGAGTGGTTTGTCTCCATTGTGTTGCATGTCTCTGTTTTATCAGTGAATTTTCTCTGTGGCTGTTAGTGGTGCATGTAATTGTAAGTAGGTGGTAATAATGTGTCTGATAACTAAACATGTTTCAATGTATATGAAAAGTAATAGCTTACAAATCTGGGAGGATGAATGTGATTTAAGACTGATTTTACCTGCTGGTGGTGGAATATTATTATTGCAAAGACGATCAGATTCAGGAGCCTGTGAGCATGACAGGTTGATTTATTCAGGGATTTTATTAAATATTTGCATTTCACATTTGTTTGTGAACAATAGTTAATTTGACTAATTTCTCTGACTGAATCATTCATTCAGTGACAGTGTAAACTTGATGAAATGCAGCTGTTGAATGTGTTTTCTCAAACCCTGATGAATGTTGAATGAATGATCTCTGTTCCTCTGATGATCTGCAGGGATGTCAGATCCTCCTCAGAACAGCATGACAGGCTGATTTGCATCGACTGAAAGGGAACCTGCGGGATGAGAAGTAAAGATGTTCTCCTGCTGGAGGAAAGTGGGTCCAGAGAAGAAAAAGCTCACAAAGCCGGAGTGCAACTGAATGCTGGGCTTCATATGAACACCAATAACTGTTAATCTGATACCAGTCAAAAGAATCATGTGCAAAATGAGCTCAAGAGAAAAATACTCACCGCATAATAACCTGTATGTCACAAATTTACAATGAGAGATAATAGAGACAAACCTTAGAGTTGTGCCTATAGAAAGGCTATTGAACATTTACATTATTGCCTAGTTATAGAAATATATGTATTGTATGTTATGCATAAAATGTTGTTATTATTATTATATTCTTAGATTATTAGTTGATACATATATAAACAATGCATATGCATTGAACTATAAAAACCTAAACATTTATAGATAGAGCATAAAGCCTATATATATATATATAGTCACAGATGTATAATGCATATGCATAAAAATAATAACACTATACATTTCATATTATATATATATATATATGTTATCTAGTATAGTAATTTTATATATTTTGTGTAGTGTATAACTAGACACTGCATATAAAATTAAAATATGCATTTTATTATATAATATAAATGTCATATTCTATATATATGAAGAATTTTAAAAATATAGTATAAATAATGCACATAAATACTGAAACTATGTATTAATTTCATACTCTATACTGTATAAATAATGCACATGCATAAAATTGCATTACACTTATTCTTAAATATTCTTAGATTATTTATTTAAATGCATAGGCTATGACATAATGACACTGTATATATAGTCAAATGTATACATATGATTTGTTAAGCACATTTAACTCATTGCCCACTGTAAACTTAAACGACATTTGTCATAATAATTGCATATTGAGACAAAAAAAAAAACTGCAGCAAGAGAAAGTGAGTGAAAAGCAGAGTAATTGTATGTCATGAGAGACTGTGTGTGTGTGTGTGTGTGTGTGTGTGTGTGTGTGTGTGTGTTATAATAGCAGCTGGTTAAATGTGTGAGAATAATTGCAGGCTGTGGTGTGTTAATAGCCTCTGTACAGGTGTTGAGACACTTATGAGAGATTATCTCTCAGTCTGTGTCTCTCTCTCATATCTGTCTCTCTCTCTCCTCACAAAGACAGAGTTTCTCATTGGGTGTGTGTCTTGAAGGGGTGGCGGGGCTCCTGCATAAAGAGCTTGTGTGTGTGTGTGTGTGTGCGTGTGTGTGTGCGTGTGTGTGTAGGTGGGTCGGGGGGTCATTAATAACTAATTAGAGGCTCAGAGCCACACAGGCTCCTATAAGTGGAGCTGATCCGTTCATCCCGCAGCAGTCGCACTCAGACCCTGCGCCACAGCACTCATGGGTTCGGTTCTGGCGCTGAAGTCCAGGTTCAGGTCTCAGCTGTGTGAGATCATCACCTCTGATATCCTGCACAGTTTTCTGTACGGTCGATGGAGGAACGTGCTGGGAGAAACCCCGTGCGAGGAGCAGCAGAGAACCGCCTTCACCGCCGAGGCTCTGGCGCAGTCCTTCACCGGAGGTAACACTGTCGGAGAACCGAGCTTTACTGTTAGACGACAATCAACCATGCTTTTACTGCGAATAAAACCAGAAAACCATGCTTACTATAGTTAAACTATGGCAACTACAAATTAACCATGCTTTTACTAGGAATAAAACCAGAAAACCATGCTTACTATAGTTAAACTATGGTAACTACAAATTAACCATGCTTTTACTACGAATAAAACCAGAAAACCATGCTTACTATAGTTAAACTATGGTAACTACAAATTAACCATGCTTTTACTACGAATAAAACCAGAAAACCATGCTTACTATAGTTAAACTATGGTAACTACAAATTAACCATGCTTTTACTACGAATAAAACCAGAAAACCATGCTTACTATAGTTAAACTATGGTAACTACAAATTAACCATGCTTTTACTACGAATAAAACCAGAAAACCATGCTTACTATAGTTAAACTATGGTAACTACAAATTAACCATGCTTTTACTAGGAATAAAACTGTGGTTATAAAAATGGTAATCAACACATAAAAAACAAAACATGGTAACTATACTTTACTATAATAAAACCATGGTTAATTTTCGTAAGGGCTGAACTGGTTGAAGAAGACTATGAATTCAGGATAACTGGGACATTTGTTTACCCAAGTCATCTTAATGGCAAAAGTGTCCCAATTTACCTGAATTTGTGAAATTCGCGAAGCGCTTGATTATAGGAAATCAACTTATTCATAAAACATCCTGTTTATGTTTTTTAAAGTTTCAACTTGACAAAGATGAAATTATCAATGATATAGATCGATAAATTTAAAGCGAAGTGTTGATTTAAGCGATCTTTTAGTTTTGGATCGTGTGTGGTTAAAATCATCATTTATAAGTGTTTTAATATGTTTTAATGATATTAGAATTATATTTTTGATGAATTTCAAATGCAGAGAAGGATATTGCATTTTTAAAAGTTAGATAATTTGTTTTATTATTGTAAAATGTGAGATAATCAAATGCACTGAAATAAAATCGTCCAAATAAAACCGTTCACGAGAAAACCGTTTTGTACTAAATTAGCGCGACAAAGAAAAACGCTTGACAGTGTTTTCTTGGTTTCGTGTGTTTTATTTCGTTTTGTATATTTGGAAGTGTTTTTGTTGTTGTTGTTGGTTTGGTGTTGGATTATTTTGCCTCAAATAATAATGAAAAACAATTGAATTCCGCACTTTTCGATCGCACTTTTATTGTCGGAAAAACGCCTGAACTTGACGATTCGTTTAAGGAACGGAACCCGTCGGGATCCGCTCCATCTGTCAGTGGGAACAAACTCTCTCTCGTGTGCTGGGAATATCTTCCCAAGCTCCTTGAAGGATGCCGTTCTCCAGCATTTAGTCTCTTTTCTTTCGCTCCATTGAAGGCGTTTAAAGGTGCGTTCGGACCGCGCGTTCGGCGTGGAACCGCTGAATGAAGCGGCTTTAAATTCATTTGGTTAACTTTGTGCTTGACCTGAGAAAGCCAAAGAAAAGACCCCACTCTCGGAGCTTTATCCCGCATTGAAGGGCTCTTTTCCTGCGCTGGCATCTCCGCTTCTCTCCATTAACGCACCGTGAACGGCTCTTTCTGTCCTCATTCACGGCATGTCAAGCAGATAATCGCCTTTCCATCTTTTTGTTTGCGAAATTCCTGCGTGTTTTTAAACAAGCCATCGCTTCATTCACTCACATTTATTGCTACAAACGTGGTGAAAGGATAATGAATGTGGAATGA
>CM041796.1:39409207-39529374 GCA_023376895.1 Aspiorhynchus laticeps
TGGGAATCCCTGGCGTCCCGGGACCCGAGGAGGAGCAGCAGAAGAAGAGGAGCGGTATGTGTTCACCTGAGAACAAGCTCATTATGTCCTCTGAGCTTTATTAATTAGTCTGAGGTTAAGAGCTCGAGGAAGGAATGTGGAGCAGATGCAGGAACACGTGTGTCCTCTAGTGGTGCATGATGGGATTGCTCTCCACGTTTGACATCCCATAGTGTTTTAAGAACAATATCTGTTCAGATGCTATTTTGGGTGCTTTCATGCTTCATAATTCATGTCCCATATAAAGCACAAACTGCATGTACTATATGAAATATTATCTAATATAAAATTAATACAGCATGAAAAATAAATACATTAAATGACTACATTAGTCAAGCTAGATCATTCAAACCTATTAACAACTTGTTTTTATTATTATAATTTTTTTTATAAAAATCGATCAAATAAACTTTTTTTATTTAAACTCTGGATACATTTTATGCATTTTCATGACTTTTTGAGGTTTTATTTTGATGACTTTTTATTGTTTTCTGTGACGTTTCAAGATTGTATTTATTTTAATGACTTTTCTAGATTTTATTTTTTTCATGAATTTTGGATATTTTATTCATTCTTTGAGATTTTATTCATTTTCATGAGTTTTTAAGATGTTATTAATTTTTGAGATTTTATTATTTTCCACGGCTTTTCAAGATTTTATAAATTTTTATGAGTTTTTGAGATTTTATTAATTTCCATTACTTTTTAAGATTTTATTAATTTTTGAGATTTTATTAATTTCTATGACTTTTCAAGATTTTATTAATTTTTGAGATTTTATTCATTTCCATGACTTTAATATTTTATTAATTTTTGAGATTTTATTATTTTCCACGCCTTTTCAAGATTTTATAAATTTTTATGAGTTTTTGAGATTTTATTCATTTCTATGACTTTTTAAGATTTTATACTTTTTTGAGATTTTATTTGTTTCCATGACTTTTCAAGATTTTATTCATTTTGATGGCTTTTTATGTTTTTATTTTCCATGACTTTTCAAGTTTTTGAGATTTCATTCATTTTCATTACTTTCTTAAAAAAAATCACAAATAAAACAGATATAATATTTTAACCTAATGCTGTGCTCTTTGAGACAACTCATTTTCTGTCAGTTAAGTGCATCCTTTGATTTATTTCTATTTTACTGCTAAACTGCTAGTTGAAGTGAACATGTGAATGTATATTCTCCGGTGTCTGAGACATTTCCCCTGATGTCCTCCACAGCAGACGACTCTCACGCATGCGACGCCGCGTCTTCCTCGCTGTCCTCCTCTTCCTCCTCGAGCCGCATGCGCTGCGTCATCTGCCACCGCGGCTTCAACTCCAGGAGTAACCTGCGCTCGCACATGCGCATCCACACACTGGACAAGCCCTTCGTGTGCCGCTTCTGCAGCCGCCGCTTCAGCCAGTCCTCCACGCTGCGCAACCACGTGCGTCTGCACACCGGCGAGCGCCCTTACAAGTGCACCGTCTGCCAGAGCGCATACTCGCAGCTGGCCGGCCTGCGCGCGCATCAGAAGAGTGCGCGACACAGACCCAGCGGATCGAACCCGGAGGCTCCGCCCGCTCCCCATCCTGCACTGCTGCGCCACGTCCCCGCCATGGTGCTCTGAGAGCGCAGACACAGACGGATCGAGTCCAGGAACAGGCACTTTAATCAGCACGAACCTGCGCAATAACTGAGAGACACCACACGCTGGAGGAGGAGGAGGAGGATGAAGATGAGTGAATGAATGATCACTGGATGTAGATTAATAATCAAACATGACACAAAACACACAGGGTATCTGCAGGAAAATTGAATGAAACACTAAAGGCTTAAGTCTAGTCCCAGACTAAAATGCATGTCTGGGTTGTTTCAACTGAGAGAAACTTGCACTGACAGATCCATTGTTTTGATCTAAGGCATGTTTATAAAAGCTACTTACATGCCCTGCTTGAGCTGTGGCCTAAACCTGGCTTAACCTAAGCCCAAGGGCCAATTTGTGACCCTGGACCCAATTTTATGAAATTGAGATTTATGCATCATCATCATCTTTCCATTGATGTATGGTTTGTTATGATAGGACAATATTTGTCTGAGATACAACTAAATGTAAATCTGGAATCTGAGGGTGCAAAAAAATCTAAATATTGAGAAAATCATCTTTAAAGTTGTTCAAATGAAGTTCTTAGCAATGCATATTACTAATCAAAAATGAAGTTTTGATATATTTACGATAGGAAATTTACAAAATATCTTCATGGAACATGATCTTTACTTAATATCCTAATGATTTTTGGCATAAAAGAAAAATGTATAATTTTGACTCGTACAATTGCTACAAATACACCCGTGCTACTTATGACTGGTTTCGTGCTCCAGGGTCATGTCTTGTATTAACAATGCTTTAACATTTGAAAATAGATCCCCAATACTTTTCAAATAATTCCCCCCCCCCCCAAAAAAAAACTTTTACTGTACATTCTGATAACACTGCAAAATGTGTTCAAAAGTGATTCTTCCTCAGTATTTTTGTCTTGTTTTCCAAAGCAAACATCTGAAGATTCATAAATCAAGATGCATTTACTTAAGAAGCTGCTGTGAGAGAAACGAGGATGATTATGATGATGATGAATCAAATATTAAATTCAATTCAAGTTTATTTGTATAGCTCTTTTCACGATGCAAATCATTGCAAAGCAGCTTTACAGAAATGTAAAGCTTCTACATTATATTTAGTAACAGCTTTTCAGTGGTGATCTCAAGCTGATGTTCATATGGTAGAAATGTACAGTAAAAATCAAGCAGTTAATGTCATGTGATCAAACAGACGGTGAACACTATTAACAGCAATGATTATGTGGCACAAACAGGGTTTTTGCAGGTTTAATTAAGACAGTTTAAGAGCAAGTAAAGAAAACTTATCTTATATTAGCTGAAAATAGATCTCTAGTACTTTATAATAACTTTTACTGTATCTGATCACACTGCAAAAACTGCTGATGCTTGTCTTGTTTTTCAGGTCAAATGTCTGAAGATTCATAAATCAAGATGCATTTACTTAAGAAGCAAAATAACATAAAAAAGCTTGTTTTATGAGAAACTGAGGTGAATTTATGTTTAAGAATAGCATAAATCTCTGCCAAAAGGGAAAACATTTTTTTGTTCTTGTCATAAATCATCAAATCATAAATCATTTTGTTCAGTTTCTCAGAAAACAAAACTTCATGTTTATTTTGCGTCTCAAATAAATGCATCTTGATTTAAGGATGTTTAGATATTTGTTCTGGAAAGCAAGACTAAAGTACTTAAAGGGATAGTTCACTTTGAAATTAAAATGTGGTATCTATCAGCTTACCCCAAGGGCATCCAAGATGTAGGTGTCTTTTTTTCTTCAGTAGATCCAATTTTGATGTTTTTAGGTCAAACCGTTCTAGTCTGTCAGTCATATAATGGCAGGTATAGGTCACTGTCTCTATAAGAGGGAAAAAGAACATGCACAGAGAAATCCAAATTAAACAATTCCCCATCGTAACTACACATTGATGGCCTAAGACACGAAACGAGCGGTTTGTGTGAGAAAACGAACAGTATTTATATCGTTTTTTACCTCTTGTACACAACCATGTCCAAGTGATCTGAGTGCGCACACGCATCCGGTGTGTGACGTGTGTGTGCGCGCGCTCTGGCTCACGCTGCATTCACACGGGGGCGTCGTCAACGCTTGACGGAGGGCGTGTCTGAAGCGTGGTGCTGACGCAACTTTTCAAGCGCCAACGGAGGCGTCAGCCAATCAGATCGCCTCATGCAAATACCCAATCCCGTTCATGCAACACCAGAGAAGTATGTGATTGGTTGTTGTAACTATGACGGCGCGTCAGCACCACGCTTCAGACACGCCCTCCGTCAAGCGATGACGCCGACGCCCCGTGTGAATGCAGTGTGAGCCAGAGCGCGCGCACACACACGTCACACACCGGATGTGTGTGCGCACTCAGATCACTTGGACATGGTTGTGTACAAGAGGTAAAAAACGATATAAATACTGTTCGTTTTCTCACACAAACTGCTCGTTTCGTGTCTTAGGCCATCAGTGTGTAGTTACGATGGGGAATTGTTTAATTTGGATTTCTCTGTGCATGTTCTTTTTCCCTCTTATAGAGACAGTGACCTATACCTGCCATTATATGACTGACAGACTAGAACGGTTTGACCTAAAAACATCAAAATTGGATCTACTGAAGAAAAAAAGACACCTACATCTTGGATGCCCTTGGGGTAAGCTGATAGATACCAAATTTTAATTTCAAAGTGAACTATCCCTTTAAGGAGATATTAATTTTCTGCAGTGCATGCGATATTAAACGCTGTAAGTTTTCTCTGCTCTGATTTAACACCTTATCAGGCCTTAAAAGTTTTGAAGACTCGCAGAAACCCTAAAGTCTGAATGTGACGTGAAGAAGTCAAACACACATGAAAACTCTTCTATTTGAGCTGCAGCTTTTTAAAAGATTGATGAAATGCAGCTCCTTCACTATCAGCTACAGCGGATGTGTTCAGTATTACACTGATGTACTGCGATGCATTCAAGTAAATACATGTCAGGTTCATACAGAAGAATTATTATAGATCACAATGTTTCACAATGATCCATTAGCAGATATTTGCTCTTATTTTAATCATAAACTCACTTCATTCTGATGCATTCTGCAGAAAACGAGATGCACTGTATATTTCACTTCTCTTGATTTTAAGGATGTTTAGATATTTGTACTGGAAAATGACAAAAACACAGTCGTAAAATCATTTTTCGCAGCACATCTTTTGTATGGAGTACATTTTAACATCATGTTTCTCTTTGAGATAAAATAGACTTCACTGCAATTCAGTGGCTATTGTGCATAAAGAGTCAGTTCAGCAATAACTTAAAGCTTTAAAGGAACAAAGACAAAACATCAAAGCATCTTCTGTCTCTTCAGGTCTGAGTATAAAGTTGAGATGTGACAGATGCTGATCTGTAAACTGATGGATGTTGTGAGTCGGTTCGGTGGATCAGGCAATCGATGTATATATGTTTGTATTTTTTGTCTATTGTAAATAAAACAGTTCAAACAAACGACCGATTGCACTGTATGGGAAATATGAATCAAAATGACCATGTTTCTCACTTCTGAGTGATGACAGAACTGTCTGAATCAGTTCGTGAATCATGATTCAGTTTGATTCATTCGAACAGTTCGATCGCCAGCGTTTCTAACTTAATATCAGTCTACTCTAGAGAACAAAAACATGCATCATTTACCAGCAATCAAGATCTTAATGAAGGTAAAGACATTCTCATAAGTGTTCGAATTGAGGGGGGGCATAAGCATTAAGGGACCCCCCCCCCCATAACACCCAAATAATATACTTGGGGAGGGGTCCCCTGGTTTTCCAATAAAACTATAATACTTGAAACATGAAACTAGTTTTAAGGTTTTTTAATAAAATGAGACACCCATTGATAAATGCTATCTCAGGGTAGCAGAACTCAAATACTAATTAAATGAAAATGCAAAAAAAATTATCACATGACCCACAGGGGTCCATTTTGCTTCCACTTTCAGGACATGTGCACATGTCACATGACTCTATATTTTCTCCAATGAAAAGTGCATTTATCATCAATATTCATCCATATAATTGCCAACAAAAATCTGTCACCTTCATTGGTATGTAAAGAAGTATTTTCAAAAACTTTACATTATATATCATCAAACATATATTAGGAAATTACATGAGGCCATACAGGCATACTAGGTTAAACTGACATTATAATGAATTATTATGCATTATTAGTCGTCAATTAGACAGCAGTCAATAAGCTGTTAAAAGTTAATGAGGTTCTTTGAAAATAATTATCTGAAAAGACATTGCTGCTGGGTCCAGATTTCTTCAGTTTGAAATAACAAGGAAATTTATAGCATATAAAGCTTTGAAATGTAATGAAATGAAAGCCAATGGGACTGATCTTATCTTTCTCTCTCTTCATTTGTTTCTCTCTCTTCATTTGTTTCTCTCTCTTTATTTGTTTTCTTCTCATTCTTTTATGCTGTAAGAAGATGGCATCACCCTCAGTGGAGACTACAGATCACGAGCCCGTACAGGAGAGTGACCAAAAGCTTTCAACTCATCCTTTTTATCCTGGAGAAGAGATCTATGAATAGTGAATGATTACAGTCTGTATAATAATGAAAATACTGACTCCACTCAAACACAGAAACATGATTGTTAGAGTCATTCATGAAGCTGGCAGCTGCTTGTTTGATGCACAAGTACACAATATGAAAACTGTCATCTTGGGACCACAGAATGTTTTGAACACTTGTGTGAGTTCAGTTGTGTGCTGAGTTTACACACGCTCCCTGTGGATGGAGAGCACACAATGTAAACAGACAACATTCAGTGCATCATTTTTAATATCACTTCTCATACAAGAGATGTTTTTGATTTTTCAAGACTTCGTTTATTTACACAAGGTATATTTACATTTCTTAATGATCATTATTAGAGTCCATGAGAATAACAGATGTATGTATATGATGATAAATAACAGATTTTTAGTGGTCTCAGGGTCTCCTTTAGTCACCATTCACTTTCTTTATTCTCAGTCACCATTGAGAATGTGTGAAGAAATACACATAGCATATATATATATATATATATTTATATATTAAATTTATTGTCTATTCTCTTTAATATTACTAGTTTATATTTCATCTTATCATATGCATGTGAAATTATATGTATGCCTGCACTGTCTGTACTTTGTTTTGCATTGAAATCTGCAAAGTATATATTGTGTGAACTGCTTAATAAAGCTTGAAGATTTAGGACATGACTTGTTTGTGTGACAGACTCAGCTCTGCAGACTCTTAATCGTTACTGACGTTAAGCATAATAGAAAAATAATAATAATAATTAATGAGCGTGAAAATGGGTCATCAACATTTTTAAGTAAGTATATACATGCAGGGGTTAAACTGGGATTTGTTGTGTACTTAAGCATTCGTACTATTTAATTTAAAAATGTCAAAACACACACTGGCTTCATTGGTCTGTCTGCATTTCACTCTGAGCGTCATTTATAACAAGAGACTTTTATTTGATACATTGTATCAGTGGCTGAAGCGGATTGGTTTAACCTGAGTTCTACAGTCGCGCATGCGCAGTGGATCATCAGCGGTCCTGGCGGGAAAATAAAACGAAGCGAGGATGTCAACAAAGTAACAGCGCGACGTTCTTTGATCATTATAATTAATAATTCGACAATATTTCTGTGTAATTATTCCTCTCCAATCTTAGCTGAGCGGTCAGTAAATGTAAAACATCCGGGTAAGTTACTGAGTTGTTGTGATGTATATTAAATATCTTTCCTCTGATAAAATTGAATCAAATATCAATCACATTTATATATTTTAATATGATATGTCAGATGTCAGTGATGTCTCTCAGAACAGATTCAGTGTTTGTCTCTTCTCTCGGTAAAGGAGACACTTTACATCAGCAAGGTTTGAACTTCTTTCAGTTTTGCTCTTCTTTGTTTCAAACTGTCCTTTTATGAAAACAGATGTATTTTGATGCTTCTGCATGATGCTGATTGTGTGCTGAAGTCTCTCTCTGTGTCAGTTTTATCAGCGTTTGCTCGGAGTCAGCTCTCAGAGGAGGATCTGATCCAGAATCCACAGTTCTGTAAGTTACTGGTGACTCTGTCTCAGCATGTGGACCGAACCGGACTCACACAGCACCTCAGGAGGGACCGAGAGAAGGTCCGAGCCCACAAACTCATGCACACTTTATACCCACCAACACTAGAGTGTGTGCTCGCAACACCGAGTCATGGGTTCGATTCCCACTGACAGCATGAGCTGATAAAATACATTTACATTTATGCATTTAGCAGACGCTTTTATCCAAAGCGACTTACAGTGCATTCAGGATATACATGTTTTATCACTATGTGTGTTCCCTGGGAATCGAACCCACAACCTTTTGCGCTGCTAACACAATGCTCTACCACTGAGCCACAGGAACACTAAAATAGTGTTTACCTTAAATACAGTGTAACTTACTCTGGATAAAAGCATCTGTCATATGCATAAATGGGTTGAAAAATACATTAATATATCAGGGAAAGTGAATATTTTAGCAGCTAGTGATTATTTCTTTAAGGTTTCATCACTGTTTAGCTATTTAGTCTTTTCAATTATTATGCGCTCATAAAAAAGTGTATATTATATAACATATTAATTATATAATAGCCTATCGTTCATAAAATATCCACAACCTCCTTTGTGTATTTATTAAATATTTTGACTAGTGCTGTCAAACGATTAATCACATCCAAAATAAGTTTGTTTATATATGTGTGTGTACTTTGTATATTTATGTATATATAAATATACACACATGCATGTGCATATATTTAAGAAAATTTTATATTTGCATATGAAATATATATATATATATATATATAACATAAATATATACATGAAAATATTTTCAATATATATACTGTTTGTGTTTGTATTTATATATACATTATACATATACACAGTGCACACACATATTACATAAACAAAAACCTTTATTTTGGATGTGATTAATCGTCTGACAGCACTAATTTTGACAATGCTTTCAGCTACCAGCATAGCATAGTCTTCATAATCTCTGTTTAACACATTTTGTCATATTTAAATACAATCTGCTGATTTTTTACCACAATGAGTGCTTAAATGTGTAAGTGTGTAGATTACATCTGAAAGAAGGATTTGTGAATTTAACAGCTGGTGAGAAGATCTGTTATTTTAGTAGCACTTCTATGCTATTATAGTGTATTTTAATATTTTAAATGAGCTATTTGTATAATTAAATTTTTATTTATTTATATTTTTACAATTTTAGGTTATTTTTTTTGTCATTATGCTGTTGGCGTTTGTCTTTTTTAATTATTTTAATTACATTTTTACATGTAGATCTAATTATTTTAATTTTTTATTTTACTAATTTATTTTTAGTAGTTCACTTCAGTTCAGTTTTAGGTTTTATTAATTTCCAGTTAGTAATTATAGTGTTTCAGCTTAAACTTATTCGGTCAGTTGTGAAGGCATCATTTCTAATTGTCTAATTTCTCCTCTAATATTTATATTTTATTGTGTTGCAGCTTCATGTCAATGAACAGAATGGTTCTAATAGCTCTAGTTGTAGTTGGGGATAATAGCTGTGGTGTGTTCTGCTCTGGTGTGTGTTCTGCAGGCCGAGCGCGAGCTGCACGCTCAGAGGTTGTGTTGGCTGCGTGTGGAGAGCATTCATCGGGTTCTGAGAGAAATCGTCCAGGAGAACCGCTTCAGTAAAGCCTCCAGCGCTCTGACAGCGGAGGACAAGGTACCCACATCAACCTCAGAGACTGCTGCTGTGTGTTTGAATGAGTACAGAGCAGACGTCACGCTCTTATTCCAGCAGAAACATGAGTTATTATAGCAGCACAACAGACTAAAGAAGTTACTGAGAGAAGATTTAAATCTTATGACAGTGAGTGAGGCCTGTTGTGAGGAGATAGACTCATTCTCACATAACAGTGAACAGATCCTGCAGTCCAGCTGTAAATGAGTGTAATGTTGTGTTTGTAAATGGTGTGAATGCTCCAGAAGACTGTAAGCAGCATGTGTGACAGTGTTTTCAGTTCTACAGCACGCTGGAGCAGTGTTTGATGGTGGCTCAGTGTGTGAAACAGATGGAGGTCAGCTCTGATAGCAGTGAAGATCACAGCGGCGTTCTGGGACTGACTGCAGAAAGAGTCCAGAGACAAATGCCTCCTGAACAGGTGCTGCGTCCTTCACTTCACTGATGCTCATCAAATCACTGCCTCTCTGAGGATTATTTACACACCGCTATAATTTATAGAAGTACAACCCGAATTCCAGAAATGTTGGGACGTTTTTTAAATTCGAATAAATTGAAAACTAAAGACTTTCAAATCACATGAGCCAATAATTTATTTACAATAGAACATAACAAATGTTTAAACTGAGAAATTTTACACTTTTATCCACTAAATGAGCTCATTTCAAATTTGATGCCTGCTACAGGTCTAAAAAAAGTTGGCACGGGGACAACAAAGGGCTGAAAAAGCAAGACATTTTGAAAAGATTCAGTTAAGTTAAGTTAATTGACATCAGGTCTGTAACATGATTAGCTATAAAAGGGATGTCTTAGAGAGGCAGAGTCTCTCAGAAGTAAAGATGGGCAGAGGCTCTCCAATCTGTGAAAGAGTGCGTAAAAAGATTGTGGAATACTTTAAAAACAACGTCCCTCAACATCAAATTGCAAAGGCTTTGCAAATCTCATCCTCTACAGTGCATAACATCATCAAAAGATTCAGAGAAACTGGAGAAATCTCTGCGTAAGAGACAAGGCCAAAGACCTTTGTTGGATGCCCGTGGTCTTCAGGCCCTCAGACGACACTGCATCACTCATCGGCATGATTCTGTCATTGACATTACTAAATGGGCTCAGGAATACTTCCAGAAACCACTGTCGGTAAACACAATCCGCCGTGCCATCTGCAGACGCCAACTAAAGCTCTATCATGCAAAAAAGGAAGCCATATGTGAACATGGTCCAGGGAAGCGCCGTCGTGTCTTGTGGGCCAAGGCTCATTTAAAATGGAGTGTTTCAAAGTGGAAAAGTGTTCTATGGTCAGACGAGTCCAAATTTGACATTCTTGTTGGAAATCACGGACGCCGTGTCCTCCGGGCTAAAGAGGAGGGAGATCTTCCAGCGTGTTATGGGGGTGCATAAGTGCATACGGTATGGGCAGCTTGCATGTTTTGGAAGGCACTATGAAGGCTGAAAGGTATATAAAGGTTTTAGAGCAACATATGATGTCCAGACGATGTGTATTTCAGCAGGACAATGCAAAACCACATACTGCAGCTATTACAACAGCATGGCTTCGTAGTAGAAGAGTCCGGCTGAATTGGCCTGCAGTCCAGATCTTTCACCTATAGAGAACATTTGGTGCATCATTAAATGAAAAATACATCAAAGATGACCATAAACTCTTCAGCAGCTGGAAACCTATATCAGGCAAGAATGGGACCAAATTCCAACCAAAACACCAGAAACTCATAACCTCGATGCCCAGACGTCTTAAAACTGTTTTGAAAAGACGAGAAGATGGTAAACATGCCCCCGTCCAAACTATTCTGAGACCTGTAGCAGGCATAAAATTTGAAATGAACTAATTTTGTGCATAAAATTGTAAAATTTCTCAGTTTAAACATTTATGTACTCTGTGTTCTATTGTGAATAAAATATTGGCTCATGTGATTTGAAAGTCTTTTAGTTTTCTTTTTATTAAAATTTAAACAACGTCCCAACATTTCCAGAATTCGGGTTGTATTTTGAATTAGCTTTTATTTTTATACTTTGTTTTTATTTTAATTGTAGTTCATTTGAAATAATTGTATTATGTGCTTTTGTCATTTTTATTTGTTTTCTTTTAATATTTTATATTTTTTCAATTTTAGTTTTTATTTTATTTCCAGTTAGTAATATTAGTGATTTAACTTAAACTAAACAAAGATTAAAAATGTTACTTTGGCAACTAAATAATTACGCTTATTTGTATGTTTTATTTTATTTCAGGCTTATTTCAATTAACAAAAAATGTTTTAATAGTTTTAGGTAGGGATGGGCGATATATTGAACGCGATTGTCATGCGCAGCTCGTCAGTAAAGCCGGTTCCGTGATTAGTGGTAAATCTCCATCACCTGCTTTCAGCTGGAGCAGCATTTAATACACCGAGCCGTAGATCACTGACAAGCTACGCAATATCGCGTTTATTATCACAGATGAATCGCCTTCGATAATGAACGCGATATTGTGTAGCTTGTCAGTGATCTACGGCTCTGTGTATTCAATAAACTTTTCTAAACAGCAAAGTGTTTAGATGTCATAAATTAGAGAGAGATTAAATGCAATGCTAAAATAAAACGCTGAAATAAGTTTAAGTTAAAGCACTAAAATTACTAACTGGAAATAATTAAAAACTAAAGCTAAAATAAAATTAAACCTATTGAGTAAAATAAAAAATACTAATAAAAATTACAAAAGCACATAAAAGATGTACTTAAACTTATTAAAATAAAATGAAAAAAAATAATAAAATAAAAGCTAATTTAGTACATAAATAATATTTACTGCAGTTCAGGTTATTTTTTCTTGTTGTAATGATCATTTCATCACTGGTCAGTGCAGCTTGTATTGAAGGCAGAACTGTGATTTAATGGTTTTCTGATGCAGTGAATGATGTTTAAAGCTGATCTCTCATGTTTGTTCTTCAGGAGCTGGTAGAGATGAAGCAGCTTGTATTGAAGGCAGAACTGTGCTTTAATGGTTTTATGATGCAGTGAATGATGTTTAAAGCTGATCTCTCATGTTTGTTCTTCAGGAGGTGGTAGAGATGAAGCAGCTTGTATTGAAGGCAGAACTGTGCTTTAATGGTTTTATGATGCAGTGAATGATGTTTAAAGCTGATCTCTCATGTTTGTCCTTCAGGAGCAGGTAGAGATGAAGCAGAGGTTGCCAGCAGAACTCCTGCAGCATCTGAAGAAGAAGGCCGTCAGTATCCTGACATACTATCAGCCGGAGCGGGGTAAACTGATCGCAACCGCTGAGACATGATTTGTTTAATGATGGGATATTTTCAGAGATTTAATTTGATCTGTTCTCTCAGAAAATGAAAGCGAGGGTCTCAGGAGTGTGAAGCTTTCCAAACTTACTGAACTGCTGGACGCTGAACAAAAGAGAGCCAAGAGCCTTACAGAGAAAAACCGAGAGAACGGCGCGTTACTGCAGAGACAAACACACACGTACCTGTCTGTGAGTCCAGAGAAACACATTCATGTCTGCAAGACACCTGACAAACTCAGTTAAGATTCGTTAGTGATGCATGTCAGTAGAAATACAGAAGAAACAGAAGCATACAAAGCATACATCAAATTATTCATTTTCAGATGTTAGAAATTTTCTCCCATCATAATTCATCACACTTTTATGACTCCTAAAATAAAGTGTAGAAACAAAATAATTAGTTTTTGAAGAAGCGGGCATTCCGCCATAGGATCCTCAGGTTACTTCGACTGAAGCGATGACTGAGTCACGCAGCTACATAGCACGGCAAGCAACGCAGTACTCGTTCCCGTATCGCAGGGAACCAAGGTTACGTTAGTAACAGAGTACGTTCCCTATCGATACTTCACTTGTACTGCTTTGCTAGACGTTATGGGGCAACAGTACAATCATGCTGTGCTATGGTAGGGAACGACTGACACATAAACTTGCCTTAAGCACCTAATGGGCCCAGAGGGACAAGTATGATGGAGAACCCTTTCGAGCAACGGGCCAAACTCACTGAGGTTTCGCCCGGCCTGGGTAATCATTCCAAGTAAGACTCATACAGCCTTGGCATTCCAGGAGGGCCGAGAGCGCACAAGTAAGCAATCCTGGTGAGTTGGGCGTATTACGGCCAAACTTTGCTCATAGCTGGTCTCACCTCTTTGTAGGTGCGCGCCCATTAAGCAGAAAGGACCCTTGCCTGTAAGGCAGGGACATCCAGGTTATAAAACCTTACGAATGTGGATGGTGAGGCCCAGTCAGTCGCTGCACAAATTTCTGCGATTGACACCCCGCTAGACCACGCCCAAGAAGAGGCGATGCCTCTGGTGGAGTGGGCTCATACTCCAATGGGGCATTGTAGACCCAAAGAAGAGTATGCTAGCGTCAACTATCCACCTGGAAAGTCTCTGCTTTATGACCGGATGCCCTTTAGTGCAGCCACCGAAGCAAACAAAGAGTTGTTCAGACCACCTAAACGGGGCGGAACGCTCAATGTAAATTCTCAGTGCTCTGACAGAGTAAATTCAACTCCTGGTCCTCCTCTGCGGGAGGAAGCGCAGAGAGTGAAATGACCTGTGCTCTGAATGGAGTAGAGAGCACCTTAGGTATATAACCATGCCTTGGCCTCAGGATGACATTAGAGTCGCTGGGCTCAATCTCGAGGCAGGTAGGGCTCACAGAGAGCGCCTGCAAGTCTCCCATTCGCTTTACCTATGCTAAAGCAATTGATGATAAGCTGAATTTCTCAGACCACATTGCTAAAACTGCCCGGTCCTGCAGATTTGCTTTATACAATATTAGGAAGATCAAGCCCTTTCTTTCAGAACATGCAACACAACTCCTTGTTCAAGCTCTTGTTCTGTCCAGACTTGACTATTGCAATGCTCTCTTGGCAGGTCTTCCAACCAATTCCATCAAACCTCCACAATTAATCCAAAATGCCGCTGCAATATTAGTCTTTAATGAGCCAAAATGAATGCACGTCACACCTCTGTTCATCAATTTGCACTGGCTACCAATAGCTGCTCGCATTAAAGTCAAGGCATTAATGTTTGCCTACAAAACCACCTCTGGCTCTGCACCCCTCTATCTAAATTCAGTACTTCAAATCTATGTGCCTCTAGAACATGGGTGCCCAATCCTGCTCCTGGCGATCGACTGTCCTGCAAAGTTCAGCTCCAACTCTAATCAAACACCTGAAGCATCTAATTAAGGTCTTCAGGATCGCTTGAAAATTAAGGGCAGGTGTGTTTGATTAGAGTTGGAGCTGAACTTTGCAGGACAGTCGATCGCCAGGAGCAGGATTGGGCACCCCTGCTCTAGAAGCTTGCGTTCTGCAAGTGAACGACGCATTATTGTGCCATCCCAAAGAGGCACAAAATCACTTTCACAGACTTTTTCATTTATTGTTCCCACCTGGTGGAATGACCTGCCCAACTCAATCCGAGCAGCTGAATCCTTAGCCAGGTGCAGAGCACACAGCTTGGGCTGGGGATGCCATATAGTCCTGTTTGCCTGAGAGGGGAGGTCCCGTCTCAGGGGAATGGGTCATGGGGCTGCTGTGAGCAGCTGAGACATCTCCAGGAACCAAAGCTGGTTCCTCCAGAGCGGGCAACAAGCAGAACTTTGGGTCTTTGTTCCCTGATTCGCCTGATTACTTATGGGATCATTGCGATCGGGGAAAAGTGTAAAGGAGAAGTCTGGGCCAGTCGTGGGCCAGCACATCCCCGTCCTTTGAAAAATAAGTAGGGCCAATAATAAAAGAATCATCCATTTAGGCATCCTTTTAAGAGATTTATATCTGCCTTGCCAAAGATTTCCCAGATTTTCTGAACCATTTGCAGATGGAGTGACCACTCGTCTGAGGGGACATTGCTTCGGGACAACATGTCTGTTCCTCGGTTCAATTTGCCCAGCACATGCGTTGCTCTCAGCGAGTGCAAGTTGAGCTTTGTCAATTCCAAGAGGCATTCTACTAGAATGAAAAGGTGCCTCAAGGAGAGCCCTCCCTTGTGATTTATGTAGGACACCAAGGTCATGCTGTCCTAGCAGACCAGAACGTTGTGTCCCCTTAGCTCTGTTGTGAAGATCTGAAGGGCCCGACATACTGCCAGCATTTCCAGGCAGTTGATGTGTAGCCGACCTTCCTCTTTCGACCAGTGGCCGAAAGTTGGTTTGCCTCATCAAACCATGTTGAAAGAATCTGTCCAGACAACCTTCCTTCTGCAGACCATACCCAGGGGCACACCCCGTTCCATCCACTGAGCATCTTTCCAAGGGGCCAGAGTTGCCACGCAGGCTTAGTTCACCCTGATATGAAGGCGTCCGAGATGCCAGGCGTGGGACGGAACTAGTGTTTCAGCCAGTACTGAAGGTGCTGCATACGAAGCAGGCCCAGCTGAAGCACTGGAGATGCAAAGGCCACGAGACCTAGCATCTTCTGGAAACTTCCTGAGGGAGCGAGAGGCTACGATTTTGGAGGAGGCCACGAGAATTATCAGTGACGGCATTCTGTTCCGAACTGTTCAGAACGATTAATCTGCTCGATGTAATGAGGGGCGCTGGTCCTCACACACTGGCAGATTGAAATGAAATGTGCGGGGTGTGTGCCGGTGTTAATTCATTCAAGGCTGATCACTCAACCCACGAGTTTCTGTTTCTTCCTCTGAGGTGACTGGGAGAGGGAGAAACATGAAAACAGGAGAGGCGGGGCTGCCTTCATAAGAAGGGGATCTGTGACAGACTCGGTCTGTCTCAGCGAATGCAGCCTCAGTGACAAACACACAAATGTGAAGCTGTCAGCAATAGAGAGGTGACCGTGTCCTGCTCTGGTCCACCTAGGAGGATAGAGCCGCTCGATGTAATGAGGGGTGCTGATTCTCACGTATAAGACACGCCGGTGGATCAAAGTACAGCGGGGAGAGCGAGCACGTAGGTTGCTAGCTCCTTGACTCCGCTGTTTCGCTCTCCGAGCTTTGCTGAGAGAGGAGAAACGGGAGGGCAGGGCTGCCTTCATTGAAGGCATACTACGAGCGGAGAAGAGCGAGACTCGTACTCTTAGTGAGAGCATTCCGTCTCAGTGAGCGTGCACTCACTACTCCTGCACGAGCCACACTCACAGCGTGATATTTGCTCTTTTAGAACTTACCTCCTTAGAAATTAGCTCTTTGAGGCTCACTGGATCGTGGCAGGGGATCAGATGGGCCCGCGGCTGCTGCGACGCTGAAGGCGGTGGTGAAGCGGCGAATCAGCCGAGCAGAGGGTCGCTGGTTCAGCTTGATCCGCTGCGAGGCTTTTCAATGGCGAGAAGGCTTCGAGTTTTGTAGATCAGCAACAACGTCATCGCTGAAGGAGAAGAAATCAAAGTACCCTATGGCAGAATGCCCGCTTATATAGACAGATGCCCCAGGCCATTTTGGCGGGTTCAGGCGGGCTTCGTGGCCGTAGGCTCGTGCAGCTCGACTGCTGAGCCATTGGTTCTTTGTATTCACTGCATGAATCAATGGCCGTGCAGTTACACTGCGTTATTTAAAAAGAAAGGCAGTTTTGGAGAAAAATTACTTTTTCCATAGTGTCTAGTGACGCAGTACGAGTGAAGTATTGATAGGGAAGATTTTTATTACTTGAAATGAAATAAACTAAAAATATAAAAACCTTATTTTATTTAATCTCCTCATATTAATTTAGTTTAACTTGAAGTACTAAAATAAAAGCTAAATAAAATAATATACATTTATAAAATAAAATATGTAGACTATATATAAAACAAATAAAAACAACAACAAAATTACTAAACCTTTAAAATTAAAGTGAAAACAGAAGCTTACAATAAAAGTGTCTGATAGTGATGTGTTTGTTTGTCAGGAGCTGCTGAAGAGCATGAACATCCTTCAGAGTCTCGTCCTGGATCTCCGGCTCAAGGCTCAGAAAGATCTAGACCGGAAGAAGATCGAGTACTTCCGGGCCAAATGTGAGATTGGTTTGCAGAAGATCAGGTACGATCGTTGCTTGTGCTCTTGAATGTGATATTGAGATCATCTGCATATTCATAAGGATGAGTTTGTTCCTGCAGGGCCGAGATGCTGGAAGTTCAGCTGGACACGTACACAAGAGACAAGATAGCGGCTCATAAGACAATTACGTGAGTAACACCAGCCAGCGTCCGTCTGTGCAGTACTGTTAACAGAAACTATTAAAAACACTTCTGTTCATTAAATTCAATATATAAATATTAGTATACTGAATATTAGATGAAAAGCTTAAACTACTATCTGTAAAATTAGAGAAATGTATTTCCAGGACCGATGACATACATGCCTGGTAATAATACCATATTAACATTGTTTTTGTTTTATTGAAAAAAAATTATGCCTGCCTTGGTCATTGTATGTATATATAATATAAACATTTTTAGTTCAGCGAGTTGCTGATTGCAACATTTCTCAATTCAATTTAACTTGTACTAAAATAACTAAAACTGAAATAAAAAATGAATAAAAACGATATAGACACGAAAAACAAAAACTAATGAAATTACCAAAACGCATAACAAAATTACTAAAAGTAAAAACAGAAATTAAAATACAAAAATAAAAACAGAAATTATAAAAATAAAAACTGATTCAAAATATTAATAACTATAATAGTATCTCATTAATACTAAAATAACACTGAAATGAGTTTACGTTGAAACACTGAAATTACTAACTGAAAATAAATAGAAACTACAACTGAAATTAAAATAAATTAAGCCTAATCAGTATAATTGTCGGTTAGGAAGGAATTATGGAAACCCTGTATATTTTAAAGCACATTCCTGATCATGTTTTGCAGTATTCATCAGTGCAGTATTTTTAAGGAAAATATGTTATAATGTTTTATATTGTCTGTTCGGTCTCGAGTCAGTTTCAGTTTAAGTTTCAAGTTTATTATTATCCTTTCGGAAATTCTTTTTGTATCTGGCAACTCCTCAGTGATCAACAACAATAATTAACAAATACAAACAGACCATCAAGAGATTACAGTAAATGCCAATTAATAGAACCAGCATCAAACCACATCCCTTTCACAACAACAGAGTCACTGCCTTAGATGTAAGAAAAAAAAAAAAAGTTTCAGCAAACCAGAGTCATCAGTTCCTGTAATCATCTGTGACTGTTTTCAGGGAGAAGCTGAGAGCGGAGCTGAACTCCTCAGAGCTGCACAAACAGACGCTGGAGTCTAAGCTGATCTCCTTCCAGATCTACGGAGAGGAGTTTGAGGCTCTCGCTGAGGAATATTCAAGACTACGACGAGAAATCAGCACCAAATCTTGGGCTCTGAAGGAGTTCTCCACATGAATGACAGAATCAGCTCAACATTGTGCTGTGATGCTATCTCTCATCAGTTCTGTCTGTAATTCATTTCAATCCTGCTTTTGAATTCATTTGTTATTCTTGACCATTTAATATTACTTTACTAATTAACAGTCCAAGTTTAGACAGAATTGACTGTCAGCTGCTGTATTAATAAATAAGTCAAACATGATTTGTGTTCTTGATGTTGTTATTATTAATATTTTACTGATATCTGGCTTCAGCATTGTATAAATAAATGTAGTTTTTATTCTGAACTACACTTTAGGTTGTTATTAAAGACATTGATGTCGTGTCAAAACAACATTGCTCCCTAAACGTGTAGTTATATTGTAATACCAGATTTTTCTAAAATAATGATTTGAATACATTTTTAGAAGAATTTAAAGAGTTTTGGTGAGTATTGATTTTATTATTATTCCCCTTTTTTTGCTGGTTTGGATTATTGAACTTTTTAAACTTAATTTTTCACAAGTATTTTAAGAGTTACTCCATCTCCTCTAATGTGTTCACTAGTATTTATTTTGCCCAAAATATGCATATTAATATATTTATTTTAAGTGTGGGTATTAATAGAATTCATGTACATAAGTATATATAATATATTACATTGTTTATTTTAATTTTATATTACATTACGTTATTAAACGCGTATTAATTCTTATATTCTTATTTTTGTATAGATAATTACAAGTATATACAGTTGCAGTCGAAATTATTCAATCCCCAGAGACTACTTTACAAATACAATCTTTTCTGAAGATCCAGGACCTTTTAAAATTGCATCTAGATTACTGGCATATTAAAAGGTATAAAGTCAATATATAATGTAATATTTTTGAGTTCTAGGATTTTTCAATAACACAGCTATGTCATAATTATTCAACCCCTATTCAACATTGCTGTTTTTACTCACTTATTATAGGGAACAAAATCCTTAAAAGTCTTTAAACCTTTAGAAACTTAATTAGCTTGAGCTGTTAGGCCTACATGTGTTTATAATGCTGTGGTAACTGACATAGTATATCTATTGTACAACCCACGAGCCGCCTCTAATCAAAGCATATGGAGCGTAATGAGTATGAGTCTGTCACGAGCTGTGCTCAGGAAGCGAGGTTGATGATCAGTTTGTGCACGTGGTGACTAATAGTTTCCACTTAATCTCTAGCAAGGAATTAGTGTTATTACAGAAGGTGAATATCACTCTGCCATCCCCAAATTACTCTGTTTTGCTGTAGATCTTTAAAGCGTTATCACCTTTAAACCTCCTCAGAAGTCTGTCCGGAATCAGTTTTGTTGATATTTTGTGCTCAAATGCACTCAGTGCAGGGCAGAGAGGAGCAGGTGCACTGAAGCTTCTGGATTTATGACACGCATATAGACATCAGAACACCTTTTTCGAACGTTTCTTCTTCGGGAAAAGGAAAAAAAAATCACACCTGGGACTTCTTTTAATGGGAGTGTTTGACAGAACCGAGCCTCATCTCACTTGATGCAAACAGGTATCGTGATATTTTCATTATTAATCTGATCCAGTCCTATTTTTATTTAGGGGAGGATGAAACCTTAAGAACAGTGTGTATTTATTCACACAGAAAAAAAATGGTTGAAAAGCCAAAAGTCACCTGTGCGGTGCAGTTTCTAACCCTTTGTACCTTAGTTACTCCTAAATAAATAATAATAATAATAATCTACATAACATATTATTACCTGAAGTGTACATAGCAGCCCAGTGAGTTGATGCATCATCTGATAGATTCTAAAACATTTGTAAAGTTGGTTGTTATTGCACAAAATTGAAAATGTTGACCCCCTGGGTAAATAAAATAAGCGATAAAATATATTAGACATTTATTGATTCATTTTTATTTGATTTTTGTTTTTTAAAACTGTCAATGTAAAACAAAACACAAAATATTCTATGAAAATGTGCATTTTGACAATTTAGTTGAATAATTACTGACAAATCAAGTAACATAATTCTAGTCAAAGAGACTCATCTATACACTGAATAAATACACTATATCTTTCTATGAATTATACACAGGCCTATATTGTAATTAAATGTGCTTACATCAATCAATTTTACTTTTGTGCTTTTAAATCTGTGATATTTGATTGGTCTAATATATAGTGCTCAAAAGTAACAGGCCTATGAATTATTAAATCTATTACAAAATGTGAGAAACATACACTGAAAAAAATTTGGAGTAGGATTTACTTGAAAAAAGTTAGGAAAGTTTTTTCTCTTAGAAAATGTGAGTAATTTCAATAGAATTCCCAAGTAAAAACTAAACACAAGGAACTGTAGCTTTAATTAGAACATCTCAAGTAAAGTTTACTTGGAATTTCACAGTAAATTGTATTGACTGTTTGTTTATATATTTTACTACACAATAATCCTAGTTATCTTATTTAAAATTACCAAAGAAAATAAATAAATTTAACATGGCCAGTTAGTTTTATGAGTAATTTCTACGTAATTATTTTAAGTTAAATCGGCAATTTTCAAGTTAATTTCACTTAGTCACGGTTTATAAACTTTACTCAACCAACATAGCACTAAATATAACCATGCTATTAAAGCATGTGGTTCACTTACGCACATATAAATAAACAAGTAGACAGCTTGATATCCTTTCTAAGATAATATGTCCACTCAATACAATTATTACCCAAATGAACTCAGAGACATCAATACTTGATAAACCATACACAATGATGGTAACAATCAGTGGTTATTGTTTGAGTATGAATGGGTCATTTTGAGTAGAAAATGAACTCCATATGTCACAAAATAGTAAGTTACTAAACCTAACCTCAAAAGCATCCATAAAACAGTGTAAATACAACTCAAAAACAGTGAAAAGTGTAACCTTTTTAATTATTCATGCCCCAGTGCATGATGGGAAAACGGTATCATAACTTTGATATTTACTTAAATAATCCTTGTAAACATAACAAACAATTTCAGGTAAAATATACTTATAAGTTCAAATTTTAATTTCTACAAGCATAAATTGAGTACTAATATAGATTTTACTCCTTTTTTTAAATTCTTGCCTGAACTAAATAATTTCATGTAGAAATTACATTTGTTTTTATGTAGTATTTACTTCAGCACAAAATCATTTTTATCAGTGCAGAAGTTTTATATTAATATGAAAATAAAATAAAAATAGTTCCCCTTATGCATAAGACCACACATTTCCTGAAGGAGGTTTGTGGCTCAGGCAATTGTCTCCATTGGTCAGATGTGATTTATTCACATAACAAATATTATTTTCTTACTCTTAACTTTACATTTTCAATTTATTGTCTATTAAAATTTCTAAGTGTTGTCATTCAGTTGTAATTTATTGGCTCATGAATATTAATTACAATGTCCAGGAAATCAACAACGAGAAGGCATCGCCAAGAAATATGACCTGGACACTCATTATGACATATGAAGCAAGCGTTTGAGTCACAATACCTTCAAAATGTCCTGTATGACTAACATGAAATATAATGTTTGTTAATTTGTTTCAGTGCATATAGCCATGAAGATTTATTGGATTCTTGCACTTTTTCTAACTGGTAGGTCACTTTATTTTCTTTTAATGCAACTTAATATTTCTATAATTAAAGAATGCTTTTATGCTAACTATTATTTAACTGCGCTGTGTCTACAAACAGACATTTGTCTCAGCTCAGTTTCCGGGGCGTTCCTGACCAGTCATAGTGGAATATGCATCTGTTGTCAAATAGCTTAATCAGAGCAATATGGAATAAAGTTTTTTTTAATCATGTTTTTATGATTTCTGTTATTTTTGCAAATGATATGCAAACCGATGTGGTATTTAAGACATTTATAATGTTTTTGTTATCTTCACAGGCATTTCCTCTGTTTCTGTGGTTCTGAATCACCCGACATCACTTCCCTGCTGCAGCGGTGAACAAGTCATGTGGAGGAAGACCATACCTATACACAGGGACGATTCTAGGATTTTAATTTTAGGGGGGCTCAGCCCCCAATGAGGATATAATAATAAAAAATAAATAAATATTTACAAACAAATTGATTAATAGGGTAGGATGGTATACTAAACTTATTGCAGTATTCCTCTGTATTGCATAGATGGGTATAACATCCGAGTACTGAATAAGCCAAATACAAGTCTACCTGATCTCTCACACACACACACACACACACACACACACACACACACACACACACACACACACACACACACACACACACACACACACACAGACACACATGTTGGTTTTTGTGGTTTACGGGGACTCTCCATAGGCGTAATGGTTTTTATACTGAACAAACTGTATGTGCTATTGCCCTACACCTACCCTACACCTAAACTTAGCCCTCACAGGAGACTGTGTGCATTTTTAGATTTTCAAAAAAACACCATTTAGTATGTTTTTTAAGCCTTTTGAATTATGGGGACATAGGCAGTGTCCTCATAAACCACCTTCATATTGTAATACCTCTGTTATACCCATGTCATTATACAAATTTTTGTCCTCATAAACCACATAAACCCGCACACACACACACACACACACACACACACACACACACCTGTTTACTGTACAAACCAACAATTTTACTGTTTGTATTACTAGTACAAATCTCTTTCTATGCTCAAGTACAAACAGAAATAATATTAGGTTCTATATAAATTCAATTCAAACAATAAAAATATATATATATTTTAAATTAATACAAAACACACACACACACACACACAATGTTTCAATCTCTGTCAATCACTCTGATATGCAATTAAAATGAGTGCACTGACTGAGTGCTGTCTGTCACTGTCTTTAATCATTTCTATGCATAACTGTATAGTAGTTAATGCCACATGCACTGTAATATATTGAAAGTAAAATTTTCAAATGAAAATAGTAATAACGTGATCGTTTTATAAAGTATGTGTTCATATGTGTTAAGGGCTTTCGCTGAAGGAAACAGCTGTGGTGTGACGAGTGGTGAATGCAGCGAAAACTTTACAGTAGATTGGAAACCGATTGCTCTCCCATGACTTTTGGTAAACTGTATTTATGACAAAGAACTGCATAGATGTAGATATTATAACAATCTATCGATAAACACACACCTTGTCCTCTCCTCTGCGCCACCGCAGTCTGTGGATTGAAGAACGCGCAGAAAGATGGAGAGGAGCCGAAGTCTGCTGCGTTTTCATTTGAAATTTAAAGGGGAAGAATCACAAGATTTTTAGGGGGGCTGAGCAGAAATTTAGGGGGGCTAAAGCCCCCCTAAAAATGGCCTAGCGACGCCCATGCCTATACAAGCAACTGTTGCTGAATGCCTAAAGAACAAATGCATCATAGAAGAGAGTTTTCGAGAACGATTTGCAGTCATGCGTGATAAAAACTACTCTCTATTTCTTAAGTCAGCAAAATACAATGACCAGGGCCAATACATGTGCAGCTGTGATGGCTTTATCAAGCAAGTTATGCTGGAGGTTGTAGGTGAGTGTTTGTTTGCCTCACATTAGAGACGCTTTAGAACATGCATTAAATAGTATGAGTAGCTGAACTTACTGTGAGTAATATAAGTTGAATTTTAAATTGTTTTCCCCATAGTTGCTATAAACGTGACAGCTGTCGAGCTGGGAAACGTCACTCTCCCGTGTTATGCGGAGACTCAAAGTGGTGTCAGGGATGTGACGTGGCTACATTATGAACAAAAAACTCTTCACTACACTGAAAATGGAGCCACAAACCCAGGCGATGGTTATGAGGACAGAGTATCACTGACTGAGGACGGATTCAGAGACGGAGACGTGTCTCTGACCATCACTGGTGTCCAGAAGAGAGACGCAGGATTATACCGCTGCTTCGTTCAGGAGGAAAATACTAAAGGATACCCACACGCCTACATGCTGCATGTCAACGGTAAGACCTCATCATCAGGGCCGTGTCCACGTGGTGGCCAGGGGTTCCAACACTTGGAAACATGTGTTGTATGTGTTGAAAGTGAAACCTAAAAAAAACAGCATATAAGAAAGCGATTGCACGCTTTCACGAGCTTCAGCAAATGCACGCGATGCGGGAAACTATTCATTGGTTATTCTAAAATTAATTGTTCTATAAATATACTACAACTGGAAAATACTGTATATTCATAAACTGTTCGGTAGGGACACGCAAGGGACGTGTCCCTACCAATATCCAGCGACTACCAAACTGAGCAAGCAATAATTTTGATCAAACAATTAAATATATGTATATGTTTTTGTAATTTTAGACGCATCTGAAAGGTCATACCATTGATATTATACCTAAGAAGTTAAAGTAAATACATTAGAAAACTGCGGGCTTTCAAGGACGCGCATTTAATACATGGGAGACAACAGAACAACTCACAGTTATTGCACCCAATTCAAGACAGCAGTCTAAAACAGTCAATATAAAAGTTCACTTCAGGAATTAACAAAGGTGCATCGATGAGTTTGAAGTACGGTGAAGTACAAAACAGAGCAAATGAAAAGAGAAGCGCGACCTATGGCTATTATAAGACACAGACAGAAAGACAAACTTTGTGCGGAAAGATACACAATCTTCCAGTCTAGGATAAAGTCATGAACATTAACAATAATTTGGGACAAATATAATGTGGATTTTATGGTAAACTCTGTAAGTGGCTGTCTGTGTTGCAGTATTTTGGGGGTTGGGTTTATGTCCCCACCAGTGTCAAAGGCAAACCTACGCCCTTGCGTAAATAAATGCATAAATGTGAAAATAAATAAATGTATAAAATAAATAAAAGAAAAAAAAATGTTAAAAAAATACATAAGGAAATAAAATTATACATAATAATAATAATTATTATTAATATATATATACTGTATATATATATATATATGCATTTTTACATTTCTTTGAACATTTCTTTATTTATTTATAATTACGGCAACTTTGGCATTCCATAATAGCATGTAGGTTTGATGAGTAAGTAAATCCACACAGAATATCAGATGAAATCAGTCATTTGAAAACAGCGTGGATGATTCAGCTGTATGCGTCCAGAATGGTGCTTTTCCACTGCATGGTACCGCATGGTACGGTTCAGTACAGCTCACTTTTTGGGGGTTTTCCACTGGGTACAGCACCTGGTACTTTTTTAGTACCACCTCAGCCGAGTTTCCAAACGAGCCGTACCGTAACCAAAACATGACGTGTAAACCCTGCTGATCACTGATTGGCCGGAGAGAATTGTCACGGCCTGCGTCACTGAACTTGCGGCACAAGTAGGGATGGGCGATACCTCTTATTTTATTTTCGATCCGATACCGATATTCAGGGGCGGATTTAGTGAATTGGGGGCCCCAGGCAAATATAGAAACGGGGCCCTATACATTTGCACAAATTTACCTAGATCAACCTTGAGGTTTCTTTTTTGTTGTGATGCTTCCTGCTGCACAATGGTGCCCCATTGTTTCTACATTTTGCATGTTATAATGGGATTCTTTCATTTACATTTACATTTATTCATTTAGCAGACACTTTTATTCTTTAATGTTGTAGACTACGAAATAGCAATTGTTTTACCGTTGAGATACAAGTTTTAACAAAAAAAACAAAAAAAAGTATAAAATGATAAACCTCACCAATGAACCTTTAAACCATTTTTTTTAAGAAAAGGGATGAATCAGAAGTATAAATTATTATATTATTTAAAACAGGTTTATGTGGGTGGATTTTCGCATTGGTCTGAACAAAAACTGCAGACTGGATTTTTGAAAATGCACATTCATTATATAGTCTGTACTTCATCAGGTAAAATATTTTTTTTTATCTGTTCTAAATGTACCTTAAATTAATACTTTTCAAGTTTTTAATACTCTAATCAACATGGGCATGGACAAATATGGATGCTTTATGCAATATATGTGTATTATTAGTGAAACCATAGTTAACAGAGCATGAAGAGTAGACGTGTTTCATAGGTCATAGATGTTTTTCAAAGAACTTGTTCATGTCTATTAGACACATGAAAAAAAAAGAACAGAAATACCAGGTTCCTATTACTTCTCTTTCTTTGCTCTGAGCAATTTACTGAGCAATTTAAACAAACCTGTTTACATTTTTGCACACAGGGCAGCTTTTATTTTATAATTTTTTTATTTATTACATTTGTTTGCCGCTCTGTGCCACATACTGTATTTTGATGCAGTTAAATTCTCAATAAAACGGTTTTCATTGGTATATTTTGGTTTCTGTTGTCAGACAACAGGATGAATATGAAATAGTGACTGAAACGCGACCCATTAAGACATAACCAGCTCTCCCTTCCAAGATGTTAATCTGCACAAAAATCATGATTTATAATCCAGCCGTCGTCTGATAAAGTCAAATAGGCTACACATAAGATAAAGACAATAGCTGTGCTGTGATGTCGGCTACACTTGCATGTAAAATTAGAAAAGCAACATATCTGTGTTTTAACTGAAATCGCAGCTCCTTTCAGCCGCTCGCTGTACAGAGCAGACGCAGAGAGAGAGAGAGAGAGAGAGAGAGAGAGAGAGAGAGAGAGAGAGAGAGAGAGAGAGAGAGAAGCGTGCGAGGAAAGAGAGACCTCGCGCTCGCGCTGCAGTCAGTGTCAGATGCATAAGATTTTCATTTGCTACAAGCAGGATACACAAGAAGCACGTTCAACTCGGACACACAGACGGTTGTCGTAGTAATAAACACGTAAACCGCAACCGTTCGCGTGTCCGCGCTTAATGCGCATCTCGTATATGAAAAGCATTTTAGGGGGCCCTTGGCTTTTGGGGGCCCAAGGCAGTCGCCTACCTTTGCCTAATGGGTAAGTCCGCCCCTGCCGATATTTTCAAGCCCAGTATCGTCGATATCGATACCGATACCTGTACTAAAATGTTCTTTTAAATTATTAAATATATAATATATAAGAATATAATCAGTAATTATACTCACTTAATATTAGATTTTAAAGCCATGTTTTTTAAAAAACATTTCACAGGCATTTTTTTGTTTACACTGTCAGAAATTAAATACTAAAATTGTATTTTAGCCCTTTACTGGGGCAGTAACCTCAAAGGTGCACCTATACCCCTAAAAGGGAGCATATTAGCAAGGGCGTAACCATGGTATAGATATTGGGGGGGTCCAAATGTGAGCCCTTCCCCAGAATTTTTTTTAAGTGCATTTCCCACAATTCACAATTTTCATATATTGATAAAGATTTGCTCATCTAGAACAGAGGTCTTCAACCCTGCTCTTGGGGACCCACTCTCCTGGATAGTTTATTTCCAACCGGCTTCAGCACACCTGCCTGCAATTTTCAAGCAGTCTTGAGGAGCTTGATTGGCCACTTCAGGTGTGTTTGATTAGGGTTGAAGCTAAACATTTCAGGATAGTGGGTCCCCAGGAACAGGGTTGAAGACCTCTGATCTAGAACATAGTTTTGAGGAATACATTGACCATTTGAATTAACATTGAAAGAACAGTCTGCAATTTCTCTGACATAGCAGCAAATAGGATGGCTTCCAATGAGGAAAACTTACATACCTAAAGCATTTTGGTTTAAATATTGTTTCATGTGAATGAAATCATATCAATCATGAAATCAAACTTACAACTACACTATGCCTAGACGGAAAAAATAACTACACACACTGACGACAGAGTAAATGGACCCCTTTTAAAAGTTTTTCCCCCACCAGAATTAAGCTTTCGAATCCACGGCACCGGATCAGATAGGTTTCCATTCAAATCAATGTGTCAACTTCAGTCGCGGATCAGATCGTAAAAACAAACAGGCCAGGCCATCAACGAATGAATAGAGGCTTATCAATGGAGTGGGAAGTGCGGGAACTCCTTGGTCTGTGACTCCAGCAGTTCATTATTCAGCCTATTTTCAGGGTATCATGCTAGCTACCTAGCTATAATACTGAGCCATTAAACGTGAAATTTTTTCACATTTATTAAAAAATTGCCGTGGTATTTTTGACCATGGCACTACTTTTTAGGTGTCTACTTGCTTACCATCTGAAAAAAAGGCGAATGTTCGCCTGTTCGTCCTGCTTCTTTCTTTTAGCTCCTACCTTCATTTCATTTAAGCACCAGTGACAGTCGGACTGAGCGATGCCGCGTTTAGCGGGCTCAACCAAGTGTAAGCAAGCCGGCGTTTACGGGCTCAACCAAGTGTACAATCGAGGGGGGGGGGGGGGGGGGTGCTCACACAGTTTTGTTTCCCTTGTTTTTCCTAAATTGAAAGTAAATCGGAAATAACAACAGATCCACTAGGCTACAACCAGGGTTCATAAAAGGAGGGCATATCATATGTCACATATTACAATATAATAGGCCTATTATTGGGGGGGACAGATTGGTATTTTTCCAATATTGGGGGGGACACGTCCCCCCCAAAGTATATGGTGGTTACGCCCATGCATATTAGTACCATACAATTATGCATGATTTAAGGGTATAGATAAGTTACAAAGGTGCACCTTTGAGGGTACCTCATGAAAAATAAACATGGTGTTACATACAGTAAGTACTAAAATGTATTATTATTATAAGCGCCATAATGGTAAATTTGTGGTTACAGTTTTACTACAAATACTGTGGTAAACTGTGGTTACTGTAATAAAACCATGGTTCATTTTTTTAAAAGGCTGCCAGAATGCTGTACTCCTAAAGGTAAACTTTAGCATATTTTTTTATAAGATTCATAAGATTTATTAACAGCAATTACAGAACATAACAGAAACCATTTGAACTTTTAACAACAGTTTAAATTTACTTACACAATTACCTATTTAAAATAAATATTAGGCTACATGTACACAAAAGTTTGGGGTTAGTAAGATTTTGTAATGTTTTTTAAATAAGTCTCATGCTCACCAAGGCTGCACTTATTTGAACAAAAATACAGTAAAAACAGCAATATTGTGAAATTAATTTTCTATTTTAATGTAGGCCTCTGATAATGCATCTGTGATCAAAGCTGAATTTTCAGCATCATTATTCCAGTCTTCAGTGTCACATGATCCTTCAGAAATAAATCTAATATCATTTGCTGCTCAGGAAACATGATTATTATTGCTGCTTCATATTTGTGTAGAAATCGTGATGCATTTTTTAGAATTAATTTTATATATAGCAATAATGATATGTAATGTAATGTAATAATGTGGCAATGGTTTTTTATGATATACTTATGCTTCTGATGCTTTTGGGAAACGCAGCTCTATTTGAACTGTGACTGAGCCATGCTCAGCAGCGAACGCTGTTGATTGCTTCTGTCTTTCAGCATTTGCGTGTGTTCCGATGAGCAGGAGAAATATAGCTCTATCCAACACAATTGTTCGCTAATATAGTCTATTTTTCCATTTAGAAGCTTATTTTATGCACTGAGTTTCTTAATAAATAAAATTAGTGGTTACAAAAAAAATGCACTTTAGAATCGATATTTTTATGTGAGGATCGATCCTTTCGATACAACATCAGTATCGAAAGTATCGATACTTTAGGATCGATCCGCCCATCCCTAGGCACAAGACCAAACAGATCCGCTAGATTTAAATCAGCACAGCCAGCGAAGGATCGAACACAACTGTTTTGAATGAGCTGTTTTTTTTTGTTATCAACAGTTTTTTATTTTTATTTTTTCACACATAACACAACATCCCAGCCGGCACATGACCGACTTTCAACGTTGAAATAAGGTTAGTTGTTGTTTTAACGTTGAAACAACGTTGAAAAATTGTTTAATGCTAAATGGTTGAAAAAGGTTACCAAAACACTTGTAAATCAATGTTGATTGTTTTTTTTACAAGAACTTTATGTTGAATAAACTTAATGTCTTCAACAGCATAAATTATTATTACTAAATTATTTAAGATCATTATTATTTTATTAGCATTTTACAATATTTTGATCGCTAAACCTATTATAAAATCTAAAGGTATATGTTGAAATATTATCATCATTAACAACAATACAACTAAATACATTTCACTGCGTTTACCTTATTTCTTTGATCATGATTGGTTAATCTGGCTGTCATCCAGGAAACTGGCCAATGAAACTGTTCGCGCCTTTCTCAGTTTGAAAATATGACCGTTATTATCGTCTTTCTGAGTGAGGCGGCTGACTGACTGTGTGTGTGAGCTGCTGCTCGTTGAGATTGCTCGGTCGGTCCCGAATTATTTTATATTTGCCTGTTAAATTTTTATTTTGAGCAAATTTGAGTCGTGACATGTCAACGGAGAACGAAAACTAGAATATGAACACAGGAAGGGTCAGGTGTGATCTGCGAGGTCCTGCAAACACACGGACAAAATCAGGTAAGAAAATCGCTATCTTACCTTTTAAAAATAGTAAAGTATAATGTTACCAGAGTACAAATGGGTAAATGACATGTAACGTTAACCTGCAGAAGATAAATACCTGTGTGTCTGTATTTTTGTATTGCTTTATCACAGATGCTAATGTTGTTGTGTGTTGCTAGTAAGTTATGTTACGTTAATGTCTGTTTTTTTCACATGTTTCTGATGTGAATGCCATGCATTGCGTTATATTTTTAATCATATAATAGTCTCAAAGATAACATACTCTGTTCATGTTTTCTAAATATCATATAATCGCAAATTTAAACGAATTAAGATTGTTAATAAAGTTAATAAAATGAAAACATGCATGTTTTAAATCTAGTGAATAAAAGGAAACAATCCACCTCTGCTCAATGAAGGTGCCTTTTTTTATTATTATTAAACATAACATTCACAGGGGATAACAGGCAAAGCAATAAAATACATACACAACCAGAATACAAAACAGTAAATACCTAAACTTAATGAAGGTGCCAGGATGAGTTGTGATCTGCGTCTCGGGCCGATGACGTCACTTCCAGGGAGGCGTGGTCAGGCCTGTTGTACACGCCCCCGTCCCTTGACTCCACCCCCATGTCAAAACAGTGCCACAAAGTGAGACGCGCAGAAACGTGAAGCGCAAAGTGAAAAACGGTATTGCAAGCTCAAACTTGACTGAAACACAATATAAAAGCAGCGTTGCAAATAAATTAGTAGACATGCCCATGGAAAATATGTATTGCGAAATCATTGCTTTTGCTCTGCTTCATTTATATTTTGCAATTCTTTAATTTGGTTTGCAAAACTTATTTTTTACTCGCAATACTTCATTTTCTTCTGCAATTCTTTATTTTTGTTTACAAAAAGCACATTTACTTTTCTCAATACTTTCATTTTCGTTTGCAAAACTTTATTTTCTTTTACAAAACTTTATTCTTTTGCATATATATGTGGCATTAAATTGATTCCATACAAGGTGAGATGGAAGCTGCACATCATTTAATGTTAGTCAACTGTTACGATAGAAATGTTAAATGACAGACAGTTATATTCAGTGAAGCAAACTACTCGACTTTTTTTCTCAAATATGCCCATTCTGAGAGAGAGAGAGAGAGATGAAATGCGCGTGTGTTAATTATCTGCATCTGTTTGTCTGTCCCTACAAACAATGAAACTGAATTTAGTTCTACTTCAAAACACGTCATTGCTGAGAAATATAATGTAGCGATTCAGTATGTAAACTTTTATTACAGTAAAAGTCGCAGGGTAGTGTTGACAAGTTTCTGTGTGCGAGATATATGATATATATATATATATATATGTCTGTGATAGCCTATGTATATCATATACATATATATATATATAAAATTGGTCCCCCCCAATGTTCAAGACATGGTTACGGCCTTAATAAGATGTGTGTTGAACTTCGTCCTCCAAACTGTTTTAAGCCAAATAACTTGTTTCAGAATATCCCGTTTATCATGATAGACCACTTTCCTGTGACCAATGTGTTTCTAAAGTCATTAATCAATTTCGACTTGTAAAGTCATCATTTCAACTTTTTAAGTCGTAATTACGACATTTTAAGTCATTATTTCGATTTAGTAAGTCATAAGTCATAATTATGAGATAAAAAGTCGAAATTAAGTAGGCTATGTCATAATTTTGACTTTTTGAGGCATGAATCTTTTTCATACGTGGCGGAAATGGGCTTGGGGGGGGGGGGTTGGTGGGGAAGTTTCGATTGAAGATCAGTTTGTGCATGTGTTGACTAACAGTTTCCAGCTAATCTCTAGCGAGCAGGGCTGGACTGGTAATGACACGATGAGTCTATTCGGGCCGTTCTCGGGACATTTTTTTTTGTTTTTTACAGATCGGGCTCGGGTCGGACTCGGGCTAATTTAGCTTCTCTCCTTTTATTGTGCCCATATACCCGCGCACACATGGCTACTGTATGAAATACAGATTATATTATAAATATTATACATCGCCACAATACGCAACGCATATAGGCTACGCAAGCATTAGCATACAGGTGACAGTTGACCATGCAGAGCATCAGGGATAAGTTGGAGCATGGGGAGTTACTAAAAGTTCCCAATGCTTCGGGAAAAGCTGCATTTTGGATCATCCATGCATTTGATGATGATCCTGACTCGCCGTCTCCTCATTGGATACGCCTTTAGAGATAAATGCATCTTTAGGGATTTTATAATGAAAGAGTTTTTGTTTTCAATTCGAATTATTTCGTTTTAAAGTACTAATTCAAAGCTTTCTATAGATACTATATTTATCAAGTCAGTGAGGCAAGTATTTGCTGTGTTTCAGTTTTTCAGAAGTGCTCCGCTTGCTCAAAACGGAAACTGCTTTTTTTTCTTTTTTTTTGTAAAGCATGTTTTGTTTATATTGTGAGTGCACACAAATAAAAGTAGACCCTTTACAGTTCCGAACAACGTAGCTTATTACTCTAACCTTTATGAACAAAAATGACAACGTATTTTGAAATGTTTCCAATGCTAGTGATCGCTCTGGCGAGTCCTGTAAAGTGCGCTTCAGCTTCCACTCTCCGCACAAACTACTGCGTCAGTGCACATTTATCTAGGTTAAGCTTTAAACTAACATTGTGGAGCTGTTTTATAATTATAGATTTAATTTTAGAGAAGTTGTGATGATTTGAGAAAGCTAAATTGATCAAACATGGGCTATGATCAACTCGCTGTCTGCCGCTGGCCGCTTGTCATACTTTAAAAAACAAAAACTTACATTTAACGAATAAAAAAATGCTCCAAAAGTTTTTCTAGATTAACTTAATAAAATAACGAAACGAAATACAATCACTTTGCCATTTCATACAAAACTTAACTATTTTAATAGCTGAAAAGGTAGTATAAGCTGTTTTGGGAGAAGGAAGAAAAAAAGACGGGATCGGGTCGGACTCGGGCCGGTAATTCTGATGAGCTGTCGGACACGGGCCGGGCAGGGCCTGAGCGTCTCGGGCCAGGGCCAGGCTAGGGCCTAAATTCTAGGCCCGTGCAGGGCTCTGTGAATACGCAAACACTTTAATTCCCCCGCGATTTTTTGGCCAAGTCAATTCAAGTATGTTCATAGAGGTTTCCATTAGGGATGTGCGGGTCTAGTCGACTAGTCGACTAAACGGTACAGCTCCTACTAGTCGACACTGAAAACAATAGTCGACTACACGAGAGAAAAAACCCCCGATGATTTTATCATTCAAATTACCATAATTTTAACGTTACATTTAAAACATTAAAAAACAGTTAAAATAAAACTTTTGAAAAAGAATACATATCAAAATATTTAAATATATAAATATTTTTTAAAAGCGTATCTGGGCGGGAACTATAATTTTACCTCACATGGGTTTTCTTCATGTCAGTTGCGGCAAGCTCCACGCGAAAGACCAAGGTGTGGGATTATTTTGAATTAGAAGGAAATGGAAACGTTTTTTGTAAACTGTGTAATGTCAAATTGGCTTACAATAACTTAACTGGAGCTATGCGTAATCATATTCAATACACGTATGCGTTAGCTTGGAGTCTAGCCAAAGCCAAATGTCAATCATGTCATACACTACAACCTGCCGCTGCGGTCCGAGATCCTATCCGCGCCGTCTATTCCTCTAAACGAAGACCCACTTCGGTGGTAGTGCGGGATTTCCAGGCTCTTTTCAAACTGTCTGCTTGCTTGTAGTTATCTCTCTCTGCGTGCCTGTGACTTCAGTTCCTGCCGAGCGCGGGGTTTTTTTCAAGTGCAGAATCGCCTCTAGTCCCGTCTTTCGCCAGACCACGTTAACATGTTAAATTCACTGAACAAATGCGCACGGTCTGAGTAAGTAAAACGAGCTTTGTTTTGTTTTTAGACAATATAGCCAACATGAAGTACATTTTTAAAAGCCGTTTTAATGCTATTCCTTGATAAACTTTCCTATTGTTTTTTACTTTTGTTTTAATATGTGGTTTAATATGTTGGCTAACCTTATATGAATATGAAGAATTCTGTCAGTCTATTGATTGATTTTCCATTTCTGCATTGCTCCAGCCGATCTGAATAAATAAGCTATGCACTGGTTTATGAAGAGTGTATGCTCTATTTTTTTTTCCTGTTTAACGTCCGCCTAAAATTAATTGATGATAACGCGAGGCAAGCATGGCATAATCGTGACCTATTTTTAGCAGAATTCATTGAGGGATTTGACAGTGATTCAAAGATTAAGTATTTCAACTGTATGCTGTTATATAGACACAAGCACAGTTTTTTTTTTCATTTCTGGGGGGTTTCTAGTTTTTAGACTAGTCGACTAGTCGGATACAAAACTTCCGTTTAAACGACAGTCAAATTAGTCGTAGCGCACATCCCTAGTTTCCATGGGCCAATGCGAATTAATCTAGATTAAATGAAAAAAGACACGATATTGTCAGAACTGACTATTCTTATCCAAAACAACTAGATGCAATGATAGGCTACATATCTACACTACCAGTCAAGAGTTTTTGAACAGTATAGCCTAAGATTTTGAATGTTTTTTAAAGAATTATCTTCTGCTCACCAAGCCTGTATTTATTTGATCCTAAATACAGCAAAATCAGTATATTGTGCAATATTTATACTATATAAAATAACTGCTTTATATATATATATTTTAAAATGTAATTTATTCCTGTGATCAAAGCTGAATTTTGAGCATCATTACTCCAGTCTCCAGCGTCCCATGATCCTTCAGAAATGATTGCAAGTCAAGTCAAGTCTGCTATATTGTCAATTCTTCCACATGTACAGTACATACATACAGAGAATTGAAATTGCGTTACTCTCAGACCCTTGGTGCATACAGTTAACATTAAACACTGACAGTAGACGTTCAAATACAGATAAATACAGTTTTAACCATATGTACATACAAACTATACAGATATACAAATGAGGACATTGTATAAAAATAAAAAAAATAAAAAAGAGATAGATAAAGTGGCATAAAGCACATGGCAGATAGAGTGCAAACCAGTTAAATAAAACAAAACTGCAGATATATGTGTAGTGCAAGACTGTCAGAAGAGGTAGTTTACAGACAATGCTGGATGAGGTAGAGATCAGTCCAGTGCTGCACAAAGTGACTGGTGCGGGTCACAGTTTGCAAGAGGGGGGGGAGGGGGGGGGGGTCGTAATATGCTGATATGCTGTTCAAGAAACATTTTTACATATTATTATTATCAATATTTAAAACATTGAGTAATTTTTTTTTTACAAATTATAGAAATTAATACTTTTATTTAGCAAGGATGCTATGTAAAAATGATGATAAAGACATTTATAATGTTACAAAATATTTATATTTCAGATAAATGCTGTTCTTCTGAACTTTCTATTCATCAAAGAAACCTGAAAAAATTCTACTCCGCTGTCTTCAACATAATAATTATAATAATAATAAATGTTTTTTTGAGCAGCAAATTAGAATATTTGAATGATTTCTGAGGGATCATTTGACTAGAGTAATGATGCTGAAAATTCAGCTTTGAAATCACAGGAATAAATTACATTTTAAAATATATTCAAATTAGGGATGTCAATTTTCAATAATTTCCATAATCGATCGTCGTTTAAATTAACGATCAATTAATCGATTAATCGTTAACCTAAACTACTGCAATATGCTCTATTGCAGTGGCATATAGTCACCGGCATGACATGATGTGCAAATGCCACTCAAAATGCCAGCTTCCTCACCCGATTGAAAAGGGTTTTTAGTCTAAATAAAAGGCTAGTGGCAGGATGGTAAAATGAATGGATGTGATTATGATCATTTGATAAAAGGAAGAGAGCGCGCTGTAGTTACGCACGGGATCATTATACTTTGTGTGCTGTTTCATATCCTGTCACGGAGACCGCTGAATGCGCCTTTTTAAATGGTTTCATGGTGCTCGTTTTTTTATTTTTAAAACATCATAGCAATGTTTGCAATTGACATTATCAGGATTTAAAATAAAATGATCCCAAACGCAAGCACGGCGTGTGGGGCTGTGGCGCGCGGTCAGTGATCCGCTTCCAGAACCACTGGCGTTGCTACGGCAAAACACACTGTTACCCATTTGAAACATTTTAATGTGAGTATTATGACACAAGTGAGGTACAAAGCTTTGTTAATAAGAGAAATAATTGGTTAGCAGACAAATGTTACATCGCGACCATGCTTTTTGATTCATGCCGAGCACATACATTTAAATCAAGTCATATGCGGCTTTGTGTTCTATTTTTCCGGATGGTCACGAATTTAATAATATTTATTGTTTCTTTTCCCAAATCCTCACTGTCTCACCCTCTAGATTCGCAGGTTTATTTTATTGTTGTTCACTTTTAATCACTGTTTTCGCATCTATTACTGTGGTAAACGTGTGGGGGGAAATGAAAGATTTCGTGGCCATGAATTAAGAATTCGTTACTATGACTTGAATTGTTCCCGCATTCAAGTTTAATCATGGGTTTTCTAGGGCAGGGGTTTTCAAACTGTGGGTCGCACAAAGCCACTTGGCGGCAGCTAGATGACACACACACACACACACACAACACACAGTTCCTAGGGCTGGACGATATACAAAGATTAATTACGAATTGCGATGTTGCTCAGTGCGATTTTCGAATCGCAAAGGCCGGGATTTAAAACATGCGTTGCGTGTTTTGAAGCGCGGACGCGCACGAGTTGTAATAACAGTGAGGGTCTCAGAGCGACGGTTCATTATTGAAATGCTCGGTCCGCATTATTAATGAGAAGAAACTCTCTCACTTCACTGCGCTGTGTTCTGCATGAGATTGCATACACTGGAAAATTCAAATGTTGCGAAAACTGTATCAGGTAGGCTGTTCATTAATTTCTATCGTCTGTGTGAACTCTGCACTGTATCTTTCCGAGAGATGTAAAGAGTTTGTTGTTTTCGTTCCTTCATATGCATTTAATCCATAAACTGTCGTAAAAAGCATTTCACATGTACGGGTTGAGCGGGGCACAAACGCGGGGTTAATTGTAACACTATACAAACATTTCCACATGCTAGCATAACAGAATTTACAAAATGTCCTATTATTTCCTTGTCATATCACTATATAGAGAAAAAAAATGTACAAAAATCTTTTGAAGATATAGCTGAACATTTATTTAACCATTGCAAAAGTAAATTTCTGGCTGAAGTAAATTTGTCTTCTCGGTTTTTAGTGTTTATTTAAAATGAGACGCATGTTTATTATTTTTACAATTATTTCAAAATTATTTTAATATCTAAACTGTTTGAGAATTCTGCTTCGCTTCTTATGCTTTGCTAAAATAAAATAAAAAAGTGTTGGGTTGTGAGGGCACATTTTTTTTATAGCACTCACAGCGGATTACAGTTCATAACCGCACCGGAGTGAGCGGAGCGCGTTTCCAGGTTTTATGGACATATCATTAACGTCTGTAAATTAAGAAATTAAAACATAAATATTAGTAGTGAATGTTTACAGTGGTACTAGCCTTTAAAATAAAATGGTTATTTTTTCTTAAATACTTAATTTCTGCCATATTATGCTTTTAATTATGATTAAGCTTATAGTAATGTCAATTGTTTTTTTTATCTCAAATATTTTGGTGGGTCTTGAAATAGATTGTACTTGTCTAGGTGGGTCGTGGAATGGAAAAGTTTGGGAACCCCTGTTCTAGGGAACAAATTAATGAAACATGGACAGCTGCCACAAATTAATATGTCAGGAACGAATTAACAAGTTGTATGAATGAATAGTCTGTCCTGCTCTCGTGCGCAGCCCTGTCAAAGCGAAGTGCCCGATATGCAATAATTATCTAGGGAAATTATGATTGAACATGACTTATTACTACATTTCAATACAAAAGAACTTTGTACTGTATCTGTTTTAATGTACTTTTAAAGTTTGGATCATATTAAAAGCTAGTTTGTACATTAGTAAATTATTTTCTTGTAAGATCCAGCCCCTTCACCGTCACTCACAGCCGTTTGCACGTGTTTTGCGCACGAGCCGCACGCACCCCAAAATGAAACTGCTTAATCGACCATCGATAGCTTTTATCGATTACGTCTCTTATCGACAATTAATCGATCGTCGATTAATCGTTGACATCCCTAATTCAAATAGAAAACAGTTATTTTAAATAGTAAAAATATTTAACAATATTACTGTTTTTGCTGTATTTAGGATCAAATAAATGCAGGCTTGGTGAACAGAAGAGACCTTTGAAAAAACCTTTGACTGGTAGTGCAGTGTTTCCCACAGGATTTTGTGGGACATGTGGTGGCAGGTGACGTCACACATTAATTTGCATATTCATGACGTCATTGCATCAAGTTTGCGTTCAGACGAGTTTTGGCACTTAAAATCTGTTCTAAATGTCACATATTGTAATTAATACAACTGAATGCCCAATAAAGCTGTTCACATTATATTTTCTGTTGTCATACATAAAACAAATATAAATAGTAAACAGGAACCATTAATTTTACATGTTAACCAGGAATCACTCTCACTATACTCTTGTGTATGATTATAAATCATAATCCTGATTTATAATCGTGACATCGTCTGATAACATCAATATACATCTAACTTACACTAAAAAGCGACTGTATGCGTTGGTTTTGGCTGTATTACTGTTTTGTCTCATTCAGCGCACTGCCTGCGTCTGAGTAACAAACTATGCGCATATTAACAGACGAATTATGTTCATATTTAAAAGTCCAAACAGTCAGTAAGCGACATGTGCTTGGAAACGCTGTTTTGTAAATAATTTACTGACGATTTTGCTGCGTTGCTGCGTTACGGCCAACTGAATGCGCTGCTTCTCTGCCGCTCGCTCACTGCACAGAATAGACGCAGAGATAGGCGACACTGCGCCGTGAGGGTCCTCGCGCTCGCGGGGCAGTACTGGAGACATTTTTTTAACTGAACGATAGCCTTTTATCCAGGTTTATCCCAAAAAGTTGCTAGGTTTGTCAGTATGTACCTGTTGTGGGAAAAAAGCCACCAAAAGGGTCTGAAAGTTGCTAAATATTGTGCTAAAGTCGCGCTCTTGTGTGTGAGAGGCGGGAGCTGACGGCAGCGGGCGGTGGATATTGTTGCGGCCCGCCACAAGTAAAGAGAGAGAGCTTGTCTGTGGGAGTGTGGACAGTTCTTGAGCTCACAGAACAAGCAGTGCGAAACGCATCGGGCGAGGGGAGATTTTCCTCTAGTTAATCGATCGCGGATGGTTTCATTATCTCGGGTAGATAAAAAAATAAATAAAGTGTAAGAGATAAAAAAAATGTGTCACCAAATATACTTGGGCGGCCGTTAATATACCTGGGCGGCCCGCCCAGGTAAAGTCTATGTGTGGGAAACACTGGGTAGTATATAAGTGGTGGTGGGCCGATTTTTTGTCCCAGTCCAGCCCTGCTAGCGAGGAATTAGTATTAAAGTAGTTGAATATTCGCTCTGTTATCCCCAAATTACTTTCTGTTTTGCTGTAGATCTTTGAAGCATTATCACCTGGCTTTAAACCACCTCAGAAGTCTTTCCAAAATAAGTTTCGTTACTTATTTTTGTGCACAAATGCATACAGGTCCGCTACCTAATTGCTTCTGATCACGTATATAGACGTCAGAATTTTTTTTCTTTTAATGGGAGCGTAAGACAGAACCGAGCCTCAATGCAAACAGGTATCATGATATTTTCATTATTAATCTTATCCAGTCGTATTTTTATTTAGGGGAGGATGCCTCCTTAAGAACAGTGTGTATTTATTCACACAGAAAAGCTATAAACCCGGTGCACTGTCAAACCCGGTCCATTACGCAGCGCTCTTGGATGACAAAAAAGCTTTAAAAGTAACATTTTCAGTCTCTGCCTCAGTGGGATAACAGCACTCGTCAATGTCAAAATAACTGAACTGACCAATCAAATCAAAGTAGGCGGGGTTTAGCGTTCACAGAGCTGAGCGCGCCGCGAACATTCAGTCTGGATCCAGCCCTTAAATGATCAGAGATGACCAAAGACCTGAGAAGAGATGATGCCGACCCCTCGGAGGACCTCAGAGGATGCCAACCTCTGATCCCCAACAACATGCAGAATTAACTCATTTTGCCATAAGCTAATATATTAAGTTTCTACAATGTATAAATATATTGTAGAAACTTAATTTCCTGTAAAGCGCTTTGCAACGATTGCCTCGTAAAAAGCGCTATACAAATAAACTTGAATTGAATTGAATTGAACATTGAAAACACTGAAAGAGAGCGAGGTGAGATGGAAGCTGCAAATTATTTAATGTTAGTCAACTGTTACGATAGAAATTTTAAATGACAGACAGTTATATTCAGTGAAGCAAACTACTCGACTTTGTTTCTCAAATATGCCCATTCTGAGAGAGAGAGAGAGAGAGAGAGAGTGAGCGAGAGAGAGAGAGAGAGAGAGCGAGAGAGAGAGAGAGAGAGAGCGAGAGAGAGAGAGATGAAATGTGCGTGTGTTAACTATCTGCATCTGTTTGTCTGTCCCTACAAACAATGAAACTGTGAATTTAGTTCTACTTATAGGAAACTACTTTATTACAATAAAAGTTACGGGTTAGTGTTGACAAGTTTCTGTGTGCGAGTAATGTGTGTGTGTGCATCAATTAAAGCACACATATTTATATATATATATACAGTGCACAGCATAAATGAGTACACCCCCTCTAAAACTTAACAAATTCAGCAATTACTCTTTACTTAGATGACATATTAGGGTTATTTGGAGATATAATGTTCCATCAAGTCTGCTTGATCAATTACCAAAGAAGAATGTCAAAATTATTCAGCAAAATAAGATTTTCTTATCAAAGTGATAAAATGTTGTGTTGCAAAAATGAGTACACCCTCCTGAAAGTTACTAAAAAAAAATTGTATAGGTTTAAGGTTATTCTTGATCAACAGTAAGTATATTGAACCAAAACTTTTAAAGACAAGTCATTTCCTGACAATTAAAAGTGTTTCATAGTCCTCTGAATCATACTCAGACTTAATGCTGGCAGCAGTGGAACCACTTGTGAGAGAAGTGCCAGTTGACCTATTTCTTAGCATAAAAGAGGACAATGTTACAAGAGGAATACCAAATTATTGTTTTAAGTTTTTAAAAAAAGTTTTTAAAAAAATTTAGCATAAGTAGCATCGACATTCAAAAACAATGGACTTGTGACAAGGCTCCTGAAATAATCAGGTCTTCACTTTAAGTTTTCATTTAGTGATGAGTCAATTTTTGCTAGAAAAAGAGCAGGAGAAATAGCATGCAAGTGTCTCAGAGCCAGCAAAAGCTATGAAAAGAGTGACACTTTATCTCACAGAGTATGACGCAGCCTGCAGAAGTGACATGCATGGTTGTTGTTACCACTAGAATTACCTACTGTAGCCAAAGCAAAATAAACTCATTTAACCTCTTCCAAGGCCCATATCTACAAAATAGAGACTTCTGGGAATCCATACTCTGGTCTCAAGAGACCAAGTCAATCATTTCAGATCCAAAAGCATCCAAAATGTTCTGTTGTTGCTAGAGGAGGAGTACAGTGAGAAGTGTTTGGTACCCACAGTGACATTCAGTGGTAGTAAAGCTCTTGTATAGGGATGAATGAGTGCTGAAGGTGTGAGGGAGTTGTGCTTTATCAACGCTGTCATGAATTCACACACTACTGTGTGATGGAATACAAAAACTTGAAACAGAAGATGCTACCCTCCCCTCATTCCCTGCATTATTGGGCATTTTTTCAGCATGACAATGAAGATATTCATTCTCCCAAGGTGAAAATCCTTCAGTGGACATGTATTTCACTCAGTCTTAACGCTCTTGAGTAGTGATCGACCGATATTGATTTTTTAGAACCGATACCGATACCGATAATTTGTTCGTTTATGTGCCCGATAACCGATATGCAGAACCGATATTTATTTACTGTTATACTTGTGTTTTTGACACAATGATTACAACACCACTGAACTGAACAAACCATTTTATTTATAACAATCACTCCCTCCTTGCATAGAAAACAAAACAAATCTTATTTATACACCAATAAATAGAGGGGTCTGAGAGTACAAAAAATAAAAAAGTGCACTGTTACTAAACAGTTTTTGTTTAAAAATAAAATCTTCGATGAGGTAAAAAAATCAATAAATAAAGCACATAAAAGTAATTCTCACCAATTAAAAAATAAATAAAACTTGTGGCGGCAGGTGACGTCACGTTAATTTGCATGTCATTGTGTCAAGTTTGCGTTCAGACGAGTTTTGGCACTTCAGATCTGTTCTAAATGTCACATACTGTAATTAATACAACAATGCCAATAAAGCTGTTCACATTATACTTTCTGTTGTCATACATAAAACAAGTATAAATAGTAAACAGGAAACATTAATTTTACATGTTAACCAGGAATCACTCTCACTATACTCCTTAAATCCTGATTTATAATAGCAACAAAGTCTGATAAAATCAATATACATCTAACTTGCACTAAAAAGCGACTATATGCGGTGGTTTTGGCTGTATTACGGTTTTGTCTCATTCAGCGCACTGTCTGCGTCTGAGTAACAAGCTATGCGCATATTAACAGACGAATTATGTTCATATTTAAAAGTCCAAACAGTCAGTAAGCGACAGGTGCTTGGAAACGCTGTTTTGTAAATGATTTACTGACGATTTTGCTGCGTTACGGCCAAATGAATGCGCTGCTTCACTGCCGCTCACTGCACAGAATAGACGCAGAGAGAGGCGACACTGCGCCGGGAGAGTCAGAGCTTGCGCTCGCGGGGCAGTAACATTACTGGAGACAAATTCCAATTGAACGATAGCTAAGGTTTTTTCAAAAAAAGTCGCTAGGTTTGTCAGTATGTACCTGTTGTGGGAAAAAAGCCGCCAAAAGGGTCTGAAAGTTGCTAAATACTGAAAGTCGCGCTCTTGTGTGTGAGAGGCGGGAGCTGATGGCAGCGGGCGGTGGATATTGTTGCGGCCCGCCACAAATAAAGAGAGAGAGCTTGTCTGAGGGAGTGTCTACAGTTCTTGAGCACACAGAACGAGCAGTGCGAAACACGTCAGGCGCGGGGAGATTTTCCTCTAGTTAATCGATCGGTTTCATTATCTCGGGCGGATAAAAAAAAAAAAAGTGTAAGATAATAATAGTAATAAAAACAAAAATGTGTCACCAAATATACTTGGGCGGCCGTTAATATACCTGGGCGGCCCGCGCAGGTAAAGTCTATGTGTGGGAAACACTGGAGTTGTGTTTACTAGGATGTTTATTAGGGAATTGATGGTTATATAGTAAATGTTTCTATAATTACGGTGTTTTAATCGTGAATATTTTTAAAAGTTACATGCGGTGGCCGTGCTGTAGCATTTCCTGAGCATCAACCCACTGAGTGAACAGCAATATGAAGCGGCTTCACGAGACTAATGATGAGCAAATATACAACAGAGAGAGAATTCAATTCAGCGCTTTTACTTCCAACTTGCGCTCATTCATGGCTGTATTATTTAATTCATGCAACGTTACGTCTTTATTGGGAGAGGACTTGACGGATTATCTTACGTGACTCGTCTATTTCTTAGAGCCAAGCTGCATAAACTACATATCAAGCATATGTATCACATCTAATTTGTGCATTAATGGCTGTTATGTTAAATAAAATGTACTAATTACAGCAAAGCAAGTAATACTTTACCTGTGCACGCCGTTGTCTCGTCTCCCCTCAGATGCGCTGTAATGGCGATCATGCGTGCAATTCCTAAAACAACCACAAGATGGCGGCGTTTATCGGAAAATCCGATATTACAAAACCGATATCCGATTATGGAAAAATGCTTAAATATCGGGAAAAATATCGGTAAATCAATATATCGGTCGATCTCTACTCTTGAGCAGCTGTGGGGGATTCTGTAGAGACGAGCTGAGCAAAACTCCCCATTAAAGACCAGAGCATTTAAGGAGGTCGTCCTCCAGGAGTTAAACAGGACAGATGTGAAAATTTGTCATGAACTTGTACACTCAGTGCCAAGAAGGGTCAGAGCAGTATACTCAAAGTTCTGGAGGACATACTAAGTACTAGAATATTATACATTTGCTGAATTAAATCTAGGGTGTACTCATTTCTGCAGTCCTTCATTTAAACTAAATTGGCTAATTTACTTATCTTACAGAAATGTTGGCATATATTTTGCCGTTTTTATTAAGTATATGTTTAATACATTTCAATTTTGCCATCTTTCCATGAATTATATTTGTGATCATTAAGAAAATACATATTTTATATTTATTCAGAGGGGGTGTACTCATTTATGCTGTGCACTGTATATATATATATATATATATATATATTTATAAAATTCGTCCCCCCCAATGTTCAAGACATGGTTACGGCCTTGAGTTGATACATCATCTAATATATTATAAAACGTTTGTTAATTTAATTGTTATTGCCCAGAATTGAAACTTTTGACCCCTGATTAAATAAAATAAATTAATAAATATGCCTAATATATTTGTATTGTACCGTTAATGTAAAACAAAACACAAAATATTCTGTGAAAATTTGCATTTTGACAATTTAGTTGAGTAATTACTGACAAATCAAGTAATAGAGAACTGAGAATTTTGACCGGTGGGTAAACTCACCTAAATGGGCTTACATCAATCAATTAAATTTTTTTGCTTTTAACTAAATTCTTCTGTGATGTTTGAGTGGTCTAATAAATAGTGCTCAAAAGGAACAGGTCTATGAATTATTACATCACACAGGGTTATTTTGCAGACAAAGAAATAACAAACATATACATTAGTGTTCTATTAATATGAACACAAAATAAAATAAAAAATAAATAAAAACAGTTGCCCTTATATGCATAAGCCACACATTTCTTGAAGGAGGTTTGTGGCCCAGACATTGTCTCTTGGCTCATTGGTCACTGGCCAGATCATGTGATTGATTTAAATAATAAATATTAATTTCTTTCTCTTAACTATACATTTTCAGTTCATTGTCTATTAAAATTTCAAAGTATCATCATTCAGTTGGCTCATGAATATTAATTACAAGTCCCAGGAGAGCAACAACAAGAAGGCATTACCAAGAAAGATGGGTAACGCTTTAGAATAATGGTGCGTTGTTAACAAGTAACTATGCAGGAAGTAATAGGTACTTCATTAGCACTGAACTTAATACTATTAACTAATATGGAAGCAATATTAACTAAGCAGTTACTAATAGCGAATTTAGGAGAAAATAATTCCCTATTAGGCATTCAGTAAAAATAAAAAAAAATCCACATTGAGAACTACTTGATAACTATGACCAATTAATAAAGAATAACCAATTAATTACTAATCACAACAGTAACATGTCTAAAAACATACTAAATTACTTGTGAAATTGATGTCAACCCCTCACTAATTATCAAGCATTACCTTGTCATTACCCGGAGGAACTACTAGTGATCTGGACCATTATTTTAAAGTGAAAACACGTTAACAAGTTAAAGGAGACCCTCACGCCTACATGCTGCATGTCAACGGTAAGGCTAGAAAACCTCATCATATGAATATATGTACTTGATATATCATTATGTGCAATACATATTGCATTGTTCTCAGTTAGGTTTAAAGTGAAAGTCTACAATTTAGAATACCAGGGATTTTGAGTTTTAATGGACTAATAAATCAATGTGTGTGCACTCTGTGTGTGATTTGGTGATATAGCCTACTCGATCATGTCAGATTGCACATCATTACAACAACACTTACCCTATTATCGCAGAAGATACAGAATACTGTATATCGCACACCCCAGACTCGACTTGAGTGGAAAATGAATCTGCGGTTGTGCACCCACTTGTTTGCTGAGCAAAGGTGTTTTTAGGAGTCTAACTTGTGAGCGCTGGACCACTGATTCATCAAACCTGCTTTCCTGAAGTCCGTGTTCTTCTGACTGTTTTGTGACTAGTTATGAATATGCTTTGGGGAAATGTAGTGGAGTAAAAGTAAAAGTTGGCTGAAATATAAAAACTCAATTAAAGTACAGATACTCCCAAAAAAATACTTAAGTAGGCCTACTTTAATGAAATATTATTACTTCTTTACATTTCACCACTGATTATAAAGCATATTAAGCTTTGAAATGTAATGAAATAAAAGTCAAAGTTTCCCAAAATGAAAATACACTTTTTTAAAAAAACAAAGAAACACACAGTGTGCTAGTTCTGTTCTTTAATTTCATGCAGAGAAGCTCACCGGTGCAGGAGGAGACCAAACTGAGGACAGCAACAATGAGAAACGAGCTCGCATTGGACTGATCTTATCTTTCTCTCTCTTCATTTGCTTTCTTCTCATTCTTTTATGCCCTAAGATGGCATCACCCTCAGTGGAAACTACAGATCACGAGCCCGTACAGGCAGGCGCGATTCTAGGATTTTTTTAATGGGGTGGCACAGGGGGGGCAAGATCCAGTCAGGGGGGGCCCATGGGAAAAGTCATGTGCCCCAACACAAGTGGGATGACATAAAATGGGCACTGCACAAGCGCCTGGAAAACTCATCTCTCTTTTTATAAATAAAAACCACTGAACAGACAATACTTGTTCTCAACTTCTTTCATTGTCCAAACAGACGGTGTGTGTGTGTCTTGTGAACTTTTTGTAAAAAATTGCTCATGTTCTGTTGCTGCAGATAGATGGCTGCTGGTGTAGTCCTCGCTGGCCCTCTCTGGCCGGCTCTGACCTGTGCTGCCAGGTTCAGGGCTGATAATTTGCTGGCCTACTTGCCCCTGCCTGATGAATTGGCTCTGACATGCACTGTGTACTGCATCTACCTGTCTTTGACATGGTTTCTTCTTGAAGAAACCTTGAATGTATTGCTGCTGTGCCTTACTTTGTCCCCTTTTCATTTTTTTTACCCAAAATTCTGTCTAAAAAAAAACGAACTTAATCATCAATATTACAAAAATAGTACATGTAATAGCCATATTATCATCTGATTAAAGACTAAATCATTTAATGTGAAGCTGTTCTTGGACATTGCAAACGAAAATAAAAAAATATAAGACTGCAAGTAAAAGCGTTTGTTTATTCAATACAAACAGGTGTTTACTATTCTTCATCTTAAAATTCCAAGCGTCAGAACGCTACCATTATTAAAACCCCACATTTGAGCGTTTACCACGTTACTGCAGACTAGTTGGGAAAGTGATTGTCTTTAATCTTTGAAACAACAGGAAGAAACGTAACATAACGATTCTTATTTAAGCAACAATATTTAAGCAGTGTTGGTGCATCATGGCAACATAAATAACCACAAACTCTAAGGAGCTTTCGACATACATTTTCAGCTTTTCAACAGGCCTATAATTATAATTTAATACTTACAATGAACAGAGACGTGGTCTGCACTCTGCAGCCTGCGAAATCGCGCTTCTACTTTTTGAGCTGTGAAATTGACAGCACTCTAATCCAATGGCATTGTATCCGGGAACTGACTGGCAGCGAAGCAGAGAGTGAGTGGGTGTGTTCTACTCATATGTTCTACTTCAAGCGGCGCTACGCTGCCCATTAATGTATGACATCAGCGGCAGCGCGTGAGATTTTAAATCCTTTTTACTCTGAAGAAGAGATCTATGAACTATCAAACCTGAGGATGATGAACGATTACAGTATGTCTAATAATGAAACTGACTCAAACACAGAAACATGATTGTTAGAGTCATTCATGAAGCTGGCAGCTGCTTGTTTGATGCACAGGTACACAATATGAAAACTGTCATCTTGGGACCACAGAATGTTTTGAACACTGTTGTGTGAGTTCAGTTCTGTGCTGAGTTTACACACGCTCCCTGTGGATGGAGAGCACACAATGTAGATACACAACATTCAGTGCATAATTTTTAATATCACTTCTCATACAAGAGATGTTTTTGATTTTTTAAGACTTTATTTATTTACACAAGATATATTTACATTTCTAAATGATCGCTATTAGAGTCCATGAGAATAACAGATGTATGTATATGATGATAAATAACAGAATTTTAGTGGTCTCTTACAGTCTCCCTTAGGGTCTCCTTTAGTCACCATTCACTCTCTTTATTCTCAGTCACCATTGAGAATGTGTATGAGTGAAGAAATACACATAGCACGCACGCACACACATACGCACACACACATGTTGTGTTTCCATGTTTTATGGGGACTCTCCATAGGCGTAATGGTTTTTATACTGTACAATCTGTGTGTGCTATTGCCCTACACCTACCCTACACCTAAACTTAGCCCTCACAGGAGACTGTGCATTTTTAGATTTTCAAAAAACTTTATGCTGTATGATTTATAAGCTTGTTTCCTCATGGGGACCAAAAAATGTCCCCACAAGATAAAGATTTACTGGTATTACTATCTTTGTGGGGACATTTGGTCCCCAGGACGTGATAAATACCAGTACGCACACACACACACACACACACACACACACACACACACACACACACACATATACTTTACCTGTGGATGGAGAGCACACAATGTAGATAGATGTGAGACTTTTAATATTACTTCTCATATAAGACATTATTTACACAAAAATATATTTATATTTCTAAATGATAAAAATCGTAGTTCATGAGAATAACAAATGTATGTATATGATGATAAATAACAGATATTTAGTGGTCTCTTACTGTCTCCTCCTGAACTTATTATCAGTCACCATTCACTTTCTTTATTTTCAGTCACCATTGAGAATGTATGAGTGAAGAAATGCACATAGCCTCTTTTGTGTTTCTCCATAACTGCTGTATAAGGTAGTGTTTTTCTTTTATTCTTAGCCGCCTTATTCCTGTTTTTCTTTGTTATATTACATCAAGGTTACATTATGAATTTCTCTTGTTGGACCTGTATTACGGTGTGAGAAATTATTAATTTTAAGGTTTTACATCCTCTGGAGGGAAAAATCGAATAAAGCTTGAAGATTCGGGACGTGACTTGTTTGTGTGACGGTTCTTCTCACGGTTGTGCAGACTGTTGATAACTGACAGGAACTGAAAAGCAGTGGAGTCACTATGGATTCGGGGCCCATTGCACAGGTTTTTCTACGGGGCCCCCTATCAACATCTGTCCCCCTTTCCCCTCCGGTTGTGACGCCTCTGCTCCTGTATGACCCTGTCAATCTGTATGTTAAAAAAGTTTGCTGAGAAGGATCCCCTTTGCTTCTTCTGTGGAGTGGAAGATGAGTCTGTCCCTCACCTTTTTTGGGGATTGTGTCCACGTAGTTAAATTTTGCAGGAAATTCTGTTTGTTTGTACGTGTTTCTCTCTTAGACAGTTAAAAGATGTGTTATTTGGTTTTTATAGAAGACAAGTATTTCCTAATAAATCAATTTATTTTTCTGAACAATTTTGATTTATTATTTTTTTGTAAAGACTTGAAATGTAAATTAGATCTGCAGTAATGCCAAAGCCCTAAAATCATTTACACTGTGTTCAATGCATGATAAATGCTTCTTTATAATGTATATTTGACTGTGTGCTGCATGTTAACAAATATGGAAAGAGAAAAAATACAAAGAGGACTTTTTTTTTAATAGGAACTATTTTTTTTCTTCCCAGTTGTTAATAGTTTTTTGTTGTTGTTATTAAAGTATATTGTGAGCTACTGACTTGTGTTTTTGCTGTTTTGGATTTGTACAATAAAAAAGAAGCATCATGACCAAAGCCTCGAGAGTGTTTAAGACAGCGCCTTCTGGTGGTTAGTAACAAACAAAGCAGCCAAAAGCCTGTGAAAGAAGCTCCGTCCGAAGAAACAGCCACCACACATTTCATAGATAGAAGAATAGCAGTATACACATATATGAATAGAAGAATAGTGTACACATATATGAAACGTATATATGCATATTTTCCAGAAATTATCTGTATCCTCCATATTACTTGTATGACTGATTTCTATATCACAAGCCTCGAATTCTCACATTTCACTGCTGGTTATATACTCTCTGTATAATCGTGTATGTGACAAATTGATCTCGAACTTGAACTTGAACCGAGGCATCATCTGGTCCGCCCCTTGAGTCTAGTTCTCCAGCTCCGGAAGGATGCCTCGGTTCAAACGTCACATCACTATCCGCAGGTCTTCCGCTTTTATATTTCTCATGAAGAACGCGTGTTTTTGATGTTTAATATTTTTAAGCAAATCGTGGTGTCGTTGCTGTTTCGTGTTGTCTGTGGTTCATATTAGTATTTGACTATTGTGTGTTTGAGTGAACAGAAAGTGTGGAGATCTTACTCAGAAGTGTTTGAGGGTCTGTTCAGCTTCATCATGAATCGCACACAAACACCCCGAGATCAAGATTCTTCTCCAGGATGCAGGTATGTTGAATGTATACTATGTTAAATAACCTATTTATTTGAAAGAAGGCCATCGTTTTGTGTGTGTGTGTGTGTACTGGTTTTTGTGGTTTACAGGGACAAAATTTGTATAATGACATGGGTATGACAGAGGTATTACAATTTGAAGGTGGTTTATGAGGACACTGCCTATGTCCCCGTAATTCAAAAGGCTTAAAAAACATACTAAATGGTGTTTTTTATTTTATTTAAAAATGCACACAGTCTCCTGTGAGGGCTAAGTTTAGGTGTAGGGTTGGTGTAGGGCAATAGCACACAGTTTGTTCAGTATAAAAACCATTACGCCTATGGAGAGTCCCCGTAAACCATAAAAACAAACGTGTGTGTGTGTGTGTGTGTGTGTGTGGCAAGTTAAAATTAAAAGTTAGAAGTTGTTTTATATTAGGTATTTGGGTCACTCTTCATTTGTGGTGGCAAGTGGTGTCCCTCGACTTGTTGAAAGATGAAGATCCTCACATCACAGACCCGGTGTGATAAAACTGTTTGGCTGAAAATAGTGGAAAGTGCATCAAATTCTAATGTAGTCTGTGTGGAAGCATCGTATGATTCTCGGTAACACTGCAATAAGGAATACAACTATTACCGGTTTCACGATGCAATTTCGACGGTTAGTTTGACTGTTTTACATTTTAATTATCATTCAAACTGAATTTGATTATTGCTGTAATGTATAATTCACACTCGAAGCCAGAAGGCACTCATAGACGTTTTATGGTAAATCCCATACACAGCCATCACTAAATAAATGAATATAAGGGCGTTTTTTCAACTAGGGGCACTTTTAGCCTTGTGAAGATGAATAAAAAAAAATCTTGCTCAAAAGTCACATAACACAGTTTAAATAGTTTGTCTAGTTTTAAGGTCTGTAGGAGGACAAACTTAGATTACAAGAGAAATTGTTAATATTTTAAATTTTTCCGACCTGCAATGAACAAATCTCAATATACAGCTGTTATTTAAATATATAATAACTTATGCCACTCAATAATTGCCTAAGATAATTTTTGTAACTAGTTTTTCCACAATGTGCAATAATTATACATTTGTCAATGAGATAAATGAACTGCCCTAAGGACCAAATGCTGAACTGTACACCTGTCACACTCTGAAATGTAATATTGGTTTGGGAAAGAGCTTATTAGAAAATAAATAACTTTTTATATTAAGTAGAGCATGATCTCATAAATTGTGGATACATTTTTAATGTGTGATGAGAATTTTAAATATTTTTTAAAAATGTGCGGTGATGGAAATGACAATGAATTAACGTGAATGTAGAGAAACTGCAGAGATATTTATTAGAAAAAGTCTTAAACTCATCACACTCATTAAACTCAATTCACAAAGTCATTAAACATATCAATTGTACTTTGTAACCATAAATGTAATTTCCACCACAGAGGCAGTGTGGTGGAAATTACATTTCTGTAGTTTTTTGTGAAAAAATGGAAGATAGCTTCACTGATTAGCTTTGAATTAATACTTAGCTTTTCATGTATGCAAAATACTCTTATTTAAAGGGATAGTTCACCCAAAAATGAAAATTCTGTCATCATTTACTCACACTAAAGTAGTTCCAAACCTGTATACATTTCTTTGTTCTGCCGAACACAAATGAAGATATTCTGAAGAAAGTTTGTAACAGGCTGTTTTGGGGCACCATTGACTTCCAGAGGAGGAAAAAAAATACTATGAAAGTCAATGGTGCCCCAGAACTGCTCTGTTTCCCTCATTCTTCAGAATATCTTCCTTTGTGTTCAGCAGAACAAACACATTCATACAGGTTTGGAACTACTTGAGGGTGAGTAAATGATGACAGGATTTTCATTATTGGGTGAACTATCCCTTTAACTTAAATTTTTTAGCTTTTTAAAAACACCCTTGAAGGTACAGCATGTTTAGAAATGATGTAGAATAAATGTATTAACCGATCAAGCAATATTTACCTTGATTTTTCTTCATTTGTTGTTGATGAAAATTTAAATTCTCTCCATGTCCAACATGTGCTCTGATGTCACTGAACGTTTCCATAGAAACCACCTAAACAATCTTCCACACAAACTTCTTAAAGGGACAGTACAGTGTTGTGGTGGAAATGACACCAATACTGTGCGACAGCTACATTTTGTGTAAAAAGTAATATTGATAGTGGTCTCACATTAAATACTATAATGTATTTTAATTATTTTACTAGTGCTTAATTCAGGCACATTAATAGTTACCAGATATGTCATATTTTTAAACTGTATTTCCATTCACAGTAATTTTGACACCTATAGGGAGGTTGAAAAGTATGAAAAAATCATAATATAAAGATAGTAAAAAAAATTAAGGTGGTTTTATTGTTAGTTTGACAAAGAAAGAGAAATTTGTCCAAAATTATATGTATTATTAAAAATATGACCAAAGAACATAAAAGTGCCCATAGTCTAAAAACTTTTCACCGATGAAACATGACAATAAACACACGATTGGGACAATATATTGTTAAATCTGTGTTATTCAAGCCATCTCAGCTATTTTTTTAAGAATAGTATATAGGCCCTATTTATAATGCAATGCTAATAGCCGTTTTCACATTATGAAAATAATGTATTTTTTGCCTCATTAATAAGAAGCGTCATCAGATTGCATAAGTTGTTTCAAACACTCAGTGGCATTTTAAAATTAGTTTTTAGTAAAAACAGTATTAATCTCTTGTGTTGATGACTAAACATTCTAGCCCTTATGCAAATAGGTACAATTATATTTTATGAATACTTTTATGATAATCGACTTGAGACCATAAGAATGTTTTTTCTTTTTTTTTATGTTTGTTTTTTAAACGAAGACACTTGATAAAAATTTAATAAATGTAATTAAGTTTGACCAAAGAAATGTGGGATCAAACAGTGTGAGCAGAAAGTTTTCAATAAACAATATGCAATCAATAAAAGACATTAGCATCATGATTAAAGACATCTAAAAGTCTCCTATCGGGGAGAAGTGTGAATGTGTGCATGGAGACGAGGCAGTTTGAGCAGCACAAGACAATAAACTGCATGGATGCTTAGATAATGTTAATAAACTATTAGTTAGCATTTTAGAGTCAACTCTAAACAAAATCACATGGCATGCTCTAAAAATATTTCATGAAACTTAAGAGTTATAGAGTTATCCTCAGATTTGAAAAAGATCATGGTCAGATTTGTGGCTTTACCTGCATTGTGTTTCTAGACAGCAACAAGGCTAATTTTATATTTTTTGGCAAAGGTATTTAATGTAAATAATATTTCTAATAACTGTAAATTCAAGCCCTTGAAGCAATTTTTCTGACTTAAGGACAACAAGCTGCCAAGTGTCTTCTTTAAATTGACACTACAGTTATACTTTTTAGACATTTCCAGTATTTTAACAATACTGATAACCATGATCATTTTGGTCACTATAATCGTGATATTAAATTTTCATACTGTTTCATTTCTACACTGCAATAAGTTTGAACAATAGTTAACAACACAGAACAATACAGAACAAAGCATTTTATTTTAATTTCCTATGTAACTGTTTATATACTAATTCATTTGTAGAGTTAAAATAAAATGATGTTGAATCATTAATAACCAACATGATCTAACACTAGAACAAAAATATATTTGTAATTTAAATTAAGATGAAAGAGACCTAATTTAGAAAGTAACACGTTACATGTCCAAATAATAATGTATATAGCCTTGTTGTATAGTGTGTCAGTAAGTAATTGCCGAATAAGTAGATGGATTCAACCTCTTGAGCAAAGACCCTGATATGAATGAATTTCAGCAGTCACAAAAAAAATATATATATTTTTTTTTTACAATAAGATGTGTAGTGTCAGTTTCTTACAATGTTCAAGAACAACATTAAAGGAACACTTCACTTTTTTTGGAAATAGGCTCATTTTACAAGTAATGATATTACGCAGCGCCTGAAAGTACTTTCAAAAAGTACTTTTTGAAAGTACTGGACTACTTTCAGGCGCTGCGTAATATCATTACTAGCCCTTTCGGCCTAGAAAATCGCAACTTTTCCTTTTCCGTCGGTCTTACTACACGATGTAACTACAGGAAAAATGTCGAAACTCTTTGGTCATTTTTGAGCACGATACTAACAGTCTAATCAGATTCAATGATCTATGCTAAGCTAAGCTAAAAGTGCTACCGCCAGACCCGGAGATCGGCTGAATGGATTCAAAAACGGTAAAACTCAACTGTTTAACTCTAGGGGAGGTGTAAAATGAGCCTATTTCCAAAAAAGTGGAGTGTTCCTTTAAGCTGTACATATTGTATTTTATCATATGCTCATGAATATTCTTGTTGTTGGAACCCAAAACTCAACAAAGTGTGAAAACGAACTCCAAATTGGCAGGGAAGCCCGTTTTTCCTCAAATATTGTATTATATTTTATTATGTATGTTATTCTTAATGAATACATACACACACACACACACACACACACACACATACATACATACATACATATGGAAATATTTAAGCCGTTATTGTTAAAGTTTCCAAAGACTTGAACGGTAAACTTGGCCCCTCTCTGTAAATGGTGGCCCCATCGTGGCCCCTGCTTCTAAAAAATCCTAGATCCACTGTGTTTGTATTCTGTAGGGTAAACACAATTTGTGCACTGTTAATAGTTACATTTTTTGTTTCAAAATACATATTTAATTGAGTTTTAGAGATTGCATTTGTAACAATGCAATCTCTTTAGAGATTGCATTTGCTTTCCTGTAGCTCAAATGGTAGAGCATGGCGCTAGCGACGCCAAGATCATGGGTTCGATTCCCAGGGAAAAGCAAGAGCTGATAAAATGTAAAACTGTAACATAAAAATGCAATGTAAGTCGCTTTGGATAAAAGCGTCTGCTAAATGCATAAATGTAAATGTAAAATGTAACAAAATATGGATGTTCCCGCCATACCTCAGTGAGGTATCATGGAATGTAATTGCAACAATATAACATTTTTAACACAAATAAAGTGGTTATATTGTGAATATAGATTTTATTTAACATGTACAATTTTATTAAATTGTTTTAAAAAATACATATTTTGTTATATTTAAGAAAAAACTTGTGTCCCCCAAATTCATGTCTGTGGTGTTACAACAATGGATGTCGCCTCTTTAAGAAAAGGAGGAAATGTATGTATGTGTATATATGTATATGAGGGGTGCATGGGGAGTACATTCTTTCTTATTAATTTTATTAAATTTAGCTAAACTTCTGACAATTTCACGTGTCACACTTTATTAGTGTCTGTGGTGTTATGCTGATAACTTGCAGATCTGACATATTTTAATCAAAATTTTGATTAATACATAATTATTAATATTTCCAAAATGTCGCCTGATCTTGAAATCATCATGATGGCAGCCTCCATTTTAGAAAAGTCTGGATTTAGGCTGATTTGTCTGGTGTTACGGTCTTTTCTGGTAACACCACTCGAGCCTACAGTAATATAAAGTCTGTGGTGTTACTTCAAAATGACATACTGTAGACATAAGTGGCTGTGTCACCAGTGTTTGATTGAAATTATTTAAAAATCAAAATGTTCTTAAGCTTTCATTTTAATGGATATAGCATATTAAACTAATATTAAATGCATAGCAATATATTTTATTAGAAAAAAAACAAACGAGCATTTTTACAAATTCTGCCTCTCATTTGCCACCCCAATTGAAGAATGACCCATTTACGTTATTATGGTATTCATATTAGTTATTATGGCAGAGTGTATGAAAGAACTTCCGTTTATGGTTTCTGTATCAACATAGTAAAAATGAAAAGATCATATTTTTTTTTTATTAAAAGTTAATACAGTAATTCAAAGGATTGTTTGTTATAGTTCAGTTGATCAGAAGAGATCAGAAGCAGAGTCCAGCTGTGTGTTTATGAAGAGTGACGAGTCTATAGGTCATCCACCAAATTTCAGGTACAATATTTCATTAACAGACATAATTAAAATATATATGGTGTTTTATTATGTGATTATTTCATTATTTCATTTGATATTTTAACATTTGCTCACACAGAGATACACGTATATGAAAGTACTTAGTGTATCTTTAATCTCTCTCTGTTATAGTTCAGTTCCCCAGAAGAAATCAGAACCAGAGCCCAGCTGTGTGTCTATAAGGAGTGATGAATCTTTGGATCGTCCAATTGATTTTAAGAGTGATGACACAAGGTTTAACCTCAAGTATAATTTTTTTTGTAAAAAGATATGATTATAGTAACATATTTTTAAATTAAACTGTCAGAGTACACTTATTAATTACATTTATATAAATGGTATTTATTTTTTTCAGTTGTGACCTTGAGCAGGTGCATTTTTAATACAGTCAACTGTTATTAAGGTAATGTGAAAAATGTCACCAATGTCAGAGTGTTTGATTCTTGCCACCCAGATCAGTAACAAAACCCATCTGTAAGAAATATGACCAGCCTATGAATCAACCACAAGACAGCACGTATCCTGGTGTAAGGTAAACTGTGGGATTTTTTAATGCAACGCATCAGAGGTGTCATGCCTGTGTAAATCATGCACGTGCTCCCTCAGATTTTTTAGCCAAGTGGATTTTGAATGCAGCTTCCAAAAGACAAAAAAAATAGCCAAATAATATTTTTTTTAATTTTATTTCATACAATCACACCGGCGTGATTAGAACATGCAGTGCGGCACAACATCAACTGCTAAATTCAAATCTCCATTTGCATTTTGGCTGGCGCTGAGCCAGAAACAGACGCGTTTTTACAATGCTTTTACAGCATTATAACCAATCACACATGATTCTGTTGAGCTTATGAATGCAATGACCAATCAGAGGCATTCAGATGAGTCATCGCTGAAATGCTGGTGTTTTGTTCACTCGCTCGTTGAGTGTTATTATTAGCAAATTACAATGTTTTTAGTAAATTCACATTAAATAGGCTACAAAGTCAGTCGTATTAAAAATATTTTATGGCATGAACGTCGAACTGCGCCCTCTAGCGGTCCCTATGGGGAACACCTTCGCCGTGACCAGTGTCTGAAACATACATCTAAACACGACAATAACATTGGCCGGCGACAGCCTATGATGTCATCGCAGGCGCAACCACTGTATAAAAGGGCGCCGGGAGAACACATCATCCTCTTGTTTGTCTTCAAGGGACTGTTTTGTTTGAAGCATGCATTCCGGTAAGAACAATTCTTCTTCTTCACCATGGCGAGCACTAGTAAGGCATTTATGAAGTGTGCAGATCCGTGTCCTTGTTATTTGACACCTGATGACACATACAATCTTTGTGTCTTCTGTTTGGGTGAAGAGCATGTGCGCGATGTCCTCAAGGGGGCATGCACTTTGAGCATTTTCCCATGAAAAAGCTCAGATCTCGTTTGTCTCTCTTTTCGAGGAAAGAGGGACAGCCAACGGCTCCCCGCGGTTCAGGACACGCCGCTGCTGAGGCACAGAGGAAAGTGAGCTCGTGGGGTTCACAGGTGGACCTGGCTGATGAGTTGGAAAAGAGACTTTCCCTTTCATGCTCATTGGTCACGGACAAGAGTGAGCTGCTGGACGACGATACTATTTCTCTAACAGTGTCTCATCCAGCAGCTAGTGCTCTGCTGGCTCCAAGCCGGGAAGAGCAGGAGATGCTAGATGAGGATGAAGAAGATGAGACTGAGTCCCCTCATTCCTCCTGCGCTGCGCATACTGAGCTGCTTGAGGTTATGGAACATGGCAAGTCAAGCCTCGCCGTGGTAGCGGGCCAATAGCCCGACCATAGCCCTCCAGCTAAAGTTAGCCTTCCATTTCAAGGCCTGGAAAAGTCAGTTTTCATCCTGCATCCATAGGTTTCAGCTCACGAGTTATGCCAATATCGAGGGATTATGAGAAAAACAGTTATGAGAAGATGCCCCCTATTGAAGAGACGCTAGCCTGCTATCTCTCTATGGGCAAGACGACTTCTCTTAGGGCTCTCTCCTTACCATGCTGATCTGCTGAAAGACCTGGACAAGGGTCAGGGTCTATCCCCTGATTAGATGGCTTATCTGCGCCGCACCACGGATCTTGCTCTCTGTGCCACTAAACAGACCACCACTGCCATTGGTAGATCCATGGTGGCTACGGAGAGACATCTGTGGGTGAACCTGGTGGATATCGGGACGAAAGAGAAGGGCTTTCTCCTTGATGTGCCGGTTTCACCTTCTGAGCTTTTCGGCACTTCCATCGAAACGGTGGTCGAGAAGTTTAAGGGGGCGAAGGCGCGCTCAGCTGCCTTTAGGTCCTTCATTCCACGAAGGTCCAGGTCTGAGCCCAAACAGTAAAAGGGTCCTGGCCCGTCTTGGTCTGAGGATCAGAGACGAGAGCAGAAGACAAGTGTCGCAACTCGCAGCCCTCCAGGTAGGGCTCAAAGGAGGCGTGTGTCAAATCTAGACGAGGCGTTCTCAACACCCTCGTCCAGACCAGAGTAAAACCTGAAACATCTTCTCACCTCCATCTGAGGGTATTAATATCTGCTCTCATCTTCCTCCCCTGAAGCCACCATCCCTTCACCTGACCGAGGTTAGGCTGGAGCCTCCTGCACTTGCATTGCAGTCTCTCATGCTGGACCTATGATGTTTTGGTTAGTTGTATGTCTCATAGAACTACCTATTGATGGTCCGGACCCAAGTGTTCTTTGGACTTGGATCTTCAGAATATATCCGTGAACTTGAGTCACGCGCGGGAGACGTGGTGGGTGAGTACGATCCATTTCATCTCTCTGTGACTAGTTTTACGTGGCTCACTTAACTAGCTTTCCTCAGCAGCTTTACTTGGACATGTCTTTTTACCTTTGACTTTGTTACAGGGTTAGGACCTCTGCGAGCACCTTCCCTGCTGAAGTCAGAACCTCTCACTGTATGACTGATTGTGGTGATGGTCTCATTCGTCAGTACTGGATCGTGGCTGGATGATAGCCCTACATCTTCGGCCTCATGCTTGCTGGATCATGCAGCTGAGTCGCTAGGCTTCTGCAAGAGCCTCCTTTATGGTCAGGTCCCCAGAATAGCCCTGCAATCTCAGGACTCACGTGTCCTTCATTCAGGTTGAGCATTTCAGAGTGTAATGCTTTGTGACGTGCTCCCTCACGTCCTGGCTGGGTGTTGCTTCGAGAAGCTTCTCCGGCCAGGATGCCCTACTCATGTCTCGCCCCGAGGGGCTTCCTGAGATTTGGGTCATCCACTCAACCACCATGCACATTCTCTGAGTAGAGTTCCTCTCGCTAAGTGGCTTCTCTCCTTAGCTCCACTCTGCAGACTCGATAGATGGTAAGGCCCACTTGGACCTCCCTGTCACACTGCTCTTATGGTCGAACCAGGGAATCACCCCTCTGAGTTGTTAGACCCGTCCCTGTCGCCTCCTTGATCAGTTGCCTCTATGGTGGGACCCTGTTGTTTTTGGAATGTGTGATCCCCTTCTGAGCTGGATCCCATTTCTGATGTCCCATATGCAGTCAGTCTGCTCCCCGGACATGGCAGTGATCCCCTCACTGTGGGAGGGTCTTTTATGAGTTCGCCGCTCCTGGGCAGATCATGTGAGGAGTCCTCTCTTTCGGAAGCTAGGAACTTTGCCTCTGGGCTATTGATCATTCGCCTAATCGGTCACCCCTTAGTAACAGTGTTTCTAGAATCAGTGATATTGTAAGTGTACACGCGGACCTTCCATGCACTTTCTAAAATCCACATTGTGTAAGTGTGCATGTTAAGCATCCTGCGCACATTTCTAAACTCCTGTATAGTATGGGTTATGCGCTGCCAGCCTCGTACCCTTTCTCTGAGTTGGCTAAGGCCCCGGTCTTCACCTTGGGCCCCACTCTACTTATGTATCTCTGGTGATAACTTCCTGAGCAGGGTGTTTGCTACTGAGGACCTATCGAGGCAGTTCCTTGGGCCAGGCTCACCCCTTAGTAATGGTGTTTCTAAAATCCATATTATGGTAGGTGCACACGCTGAGCTTCTTTGCACTTTCTAAAAACCCACGTTGTCTTAAGTGTGCATGCTAAGCGTCCTGCACACTTTTGTAATATCCTGTATGGTATGGGTTACACACTGCCAGCCTCGTACCCTTTCACTGAGTTGGCTCAGTCCCCGGTTTTCACCTTGGGTCCCACTCTACTTATGTATTTTTGGTGATACCTCTGAGCAGGGTGTTTGCTACCAAGGATCTGTTGAGTCAGTTCCTTTGAGCAAGCTCATGCTGAGCTGGCGGTAGCCCCCTGGGTGACAGGTCAGGGTCTAGTTTATTGTCCTTAAAGGCCGTATCCCCTTAAAGGAATCTCTTAGCTTCTGATTCCAAGCCTTCGAGCTCTGCCCTGAGTTCAGGCGTCCAGGCCCAGCCCTTAACAGGTAAGTTCTTGGGGTATGCAGCTCAGGCCTTTAGCCGAAGTGGATAATGTCACTGACAGCCATCAAGGCGTCCTTGGGGCAACTCCCATAGGTTAGTAGAGTTGGCACTTAGTGCTCGCCTTGGTGCTTGGCATGCACTCTCCTCAGCATGGCAGCATGGGTATACCATTCCCCGTAGTGGCCGCTAGAGGACGCAGTTCGATGTTCCCTTGGAAGGGAATGTTTCAGGTTACATATGTAACCATGGTTCCCTGAGAAAGGAGTTAGACACTGCGTCCTCTAGAAGCCTCTCCATGCTTCAGACGCGAGCTTCAGACGAAGAAGCAGATGACGTGTTCTCACGGCACCCTGTTATACTGTGGTTGCGCCTGCGATGACGTCATAGGCTGTCACCAGCCAATGTTATTGTTTAGATGTATGTTTCAGACACCGGTCAGATTCCACTATTAGGCTTGCTCATCACCCATTATAGGTCAGCTAACATAATCTATAAAGGTGCAAAATGCATTTACATATTTGAGAATCAAGATATTTCATGATATAGTTAACATGTTTGGGAATAAAAAGGAAAAAAAAACATAAGCCTATCAGTTATACTTATATGTATGGCTGCTGTGTGTCAAGACAAGCATGACAATCGCCCCCCCCCCTCCTGCAATACATCATCACAAATTACTCAAATACATTATTAATAACTGACCCCTTTGATATGTTCAGTGTCTCATAGCACAGAAAGCAAAAATACATTTTGCTCTGTATTTGTACCTCTGTAACTCATGTAATAATGTGGTATTTTAATTTTCCAGGCATGAAGTCCTCAACTTGTTTAGATCAAATCTGATGAAGAAGTTTGAGCATCTGTATGAGGGAACAGCGATGCAGGGAAACCCAACACTCCTGAATGAGGTCTACACAGAACTCTACATCACAGAGAGTGAGAGTGGAGAGATCAGTAATGAGCATGAGGTGAGACAGATTGAGAGAAAATCCAGGAGAGCAGCAACAGAGGACACAGCCATCAAATGCAATGACATCTTTAGACCTTTACCTGGACAAGACAAAGCTATCAGAACTGTGCTGACAAAGGGAGTCACTGGCATTGGAAAAACAGTCTCTGTGCAGAAGTTCATCCTGGACTGGGCTGAAGGGAAAGACAATCAGGACGTCCAGCTCATATTTCCACTTCCTTTCAGAGAAATGAACTTGATGAAGGACAAAAAACTCAGTCTTTCAGATCTTCTTCATGTCTTTTTCCCTGAAACTAAAGAAATGGAGATATCCAGGGATGAATATAAAGTGTTGTTCATCTTTGATGGTCTGGATGAGTGTCGTCTGTCTCTGGATTTTAAGAGCAAAGTGAACCTGTGTAATATATCAAAATCGGCCTCAGTGGACATGCTGCTGATGAACCTGATTGTGGGGAATCTGCTTCCCTCTGCTCTCATCTGGATCACCTCCAGACCAGCAGCAGCTGATCTTGTCCCCTCTGAGTGTGTCCATCGAGTGACAGAGGTACGAGGCTTCAATGAGCCACAGAAGCAGGAATATTTCAGGAAGAGAATCAGTGATCAGAGTCTGGCCGACAGGATCATCTCACACCTGAAGTCATCAAGGAGCCTCTACATCATGTGCCACATCCCAGTGTTCTGCTGGATCTCAGCCGCTGTTCTTGAGAAGATGTTGAGTCAAGCAGAGAGTGGAGAGATTCCCAAGACTCTCACTCAAATGTACACACACTTCTTGATCCTTCAGACCAACATCAAATGTGAGAAGGACTATGAGAAGAAGGTGACAGATGAAGACATGATCCTCAAACTGGGGAAAGTGGCTTTTCAGCAGCTTGTGAAAGGCAACCTGATCTTCTGTGAGGAAGACCTAAGAAAGTGTGGCATTGATGTGAAAGAAGCATCAGTGTACTCAGGATTTTGCACTCAGATCTTCAGAGAGGAGTTTGGCTGGTATCAGGGGAAAGTCTTCTGCTTTGTTCATCTGAGCATTCAGGAACATCTAGCAGCTCTATATGTGCACCTCTCCTGTAAAAACCACAACAGAAAAGTGTTTTACCAAATCACCAAACAGAGTTTGTGGTCTAAAGTAAAGGACTGGTTTCAGATCAATTCATCAGAACATGTTTCATTATCTGAGCTGCATCAGAGAGCTGTGAAAGAGGCTCTACAGAGTAAAAATGGACATCTGGATCTTTTCTTGCGGTTCCTCCTGGGTTTATCAGTGGAGTCTCATCAGATTCTCCTACAACAAATAATGACACTGGAAAGAAGCAGCTCTGACAGCAATGAGAAAACAGTTGAGTACATCAAGAAGAAGATCAGGACCATTGACTCTCCAGCGAAATCCATCAATCTGTTCCACTGTCTGAATGAACTGGGTGATCGTTCACTAGTGGAGGAAATGCAACAGTATCTGAAATCTGGAAGAATAAAGGAAGCTAAACTCTCATCATCTCAGTGGTCAGCTGTAGTTTATGTGTTGTTGACATCAGAAGAGCAACTGAAAGAGTTTCGTCTTGATAAATTTGTTAAAGGACTGAATTATTATGAAAATATGAAAGTTCTTCAGAAGTTGCTGCCTGTGATTAAAGAATCCAGATCAGTTCAGTAAGTATCAATGAGAACAATCACTTCACTGTTAAAACATGAAGAATATCAAAGTTAAAAACTCATAAATCTTAAGTGCTGTAGCTATTATTTTAGTGGTCTGTATTTTTATGTGTTTTCAAAACCGTGACACTGTAAAAGATGTATTCAGGCATTCAAACAAAGTCAGAAGTTGCATATAAATATTTCAGGTTTTCTAGTTAAAAATGTTAAAATTAACATGAAGAAGAAATTTAAATATTTCTCATCTGACATAAAAGACCAAGCAGAAACTGAGAGCAACCAAACAAGTGAAGAAGCAGCTCATATATACAACAGCTCAAATCTCCTAAAATTTGATGTATCAGTTAATGGAGCAAAATAGCAGCATACTTGAACACACACCTTTGAAGACTACAATTGAAATCTACAAGGTAGTTATTAATTATATATTTTTTGTTATTTATATTTTTTGCATTTTGACATTTTAGAGAAGGGCATCTGGAATGACGAGCTAGATTCAAACTTATATTAAAACACATGAACTTGGGGTGAGCGATATGACCAAAATTTTTATCACGATATGCGTGATTTTATGTCATGATAGCAATATCACGATATAGTTATTTTTGCTTTTAACAAGGTTTTTATGATATCAAAGTTTTTGATACCATAGAATTTTCATAATTCATGTCACCAGTGTCAATATTATAGAAAAAAATAATGCAAGCCTAAAAAAATAAAAAAGTGAGGAAAAACTCAAGCTCACTGAAGATAAGTAACTAATTACAAAGTAATAGGACAAAAAAACGTCTCGGGTTACTCATGTAACCATGGTTCCCCAAGAGGGAACAAGATGCTGCACCCCTAGGGGGCACTATGGGGAATGCAGCCTGCATGACCGGTGTCTGAAGCACATGTGAAACAACGCCAATCTATTGGCCCACATGGCCCATGACGTCATAGGCGGGGTGCCCGGAAGTATAAAAGGGCAACTGCTGAATACGTCATCCAATTTAGCCATCTGAAGAGACGAAGACAGGCAGGCTGAAGGCATGGCAAGGGTGCGCAGAGTCTCGTTTCCTCTCGGGGAACCATGGTTTCATGGCATGTAACCCGAGATGTTCCCCTTCTAGGGAACTCCACGCTGTGCCTAGGGGGCACTATAGGGAACGAAATCCAACTATACCGTGCCGAGGCGCATGCCTGTCCACCTGGTGGGAGAGCACCAATGAAGCGACATACATACACCTAAGCCTTCCCTTAGAAAGGGGCCATGCCACTGACGCCACGGCCCGCTCACGCAACTTGGCAGAAACGGGGGAACCCAAATAGGTCAAGGGGAACATCCCACCCAACTTAAGAGCACCACTATCCTCAGATAGCTGCATTCAAGTAACACAACAATGGCTGGAATATAATGGAATGATGGTGGAATGAGCCACCCTCAGATGGTTATACTCCCCTCAATCCATGTCAGTCCCACAGTAGGCTAGCGAAACACTGTGTTATTGACCAGGAGCTCACAAGATGGAGATCCGGACCCTCAGTAAATGATTCGCTTAAGAGCGAACACATAAACATCATAGTCAGCTATCAAAGCCTGATGTAAGCTGAGGCCATAACACTTAGAGGGCTGGACACAGCTATCCTCGAATAGCAGTTCACTCAGATAAGGCTGAAGATAGCCCAGACCACGGAAGTGGGCCATATACTTAAAAACCCCGAAGGGGAGACAGCACAGTCCATGCAAGGGGCTCACAGAGACCACTATTTAAAAACCCTTAAAAGGGAAGCAGTCTCCGAGCTGGAACACAGCTATCCTCGAATAGCAGATTCCTAGACAAAGACTTCAGAGCTTAATCGAGAGAACTTGTGCAAAGTTAAGGAGCCAGGCTAGAACATGGCTGCCCTCAGACCGCCATATTCCAGAACAAAGTAAGCTTGGGCTGGAGCATAACCATCCGCAGATGGCTACACTCCGGTTTAGCACAGGAAGAGACATTCCCCATAACCACTCTAGGTGCTGAAAACTCTGGAAGAGAAAACTCGCAAGCCTCTCTCCACAGAGCATTAAAATATATTCACGCCCAGCGAGGCTCTCCACACAATAACATGCATATTAGAGAGGCACGGCCGAGCTGAATATAGCTCTGCCCACGATCTCGCAGGATCAGGGCTGAAACGACTCCATGCTCACACTTCATCGTCACAACAACCCAATAGTATCTGTGACATCTGACAACCCGTTTAGACAGAGTGTGCGGATCTCGCAGATCAAAGCGATAACCCCGAGGTGAGAAACTGTGCTGCGGCAACGGCGGAACCGGGCCGCGAGACACAAACACTTTGTTCCGCATCCCTCGGGAATAGGAACAAACACGAGTGGAGCCTAGACACCATGACTCATCAAAGGTGCGCGCGTAACTCTGAATGTGCATGCTCTTCTCCGAGACAAACGCAAAAGCAGAACATGCCCTCGAGGGTTAGAATCCAAACACAGAGGCACACATCCCCTAAAGTGCTGCTCGACCCGAGCGCTATCCGCGGGATCCGATAACCCAAAAAGAGCATCTGAACCCCGCAAATTCTGGGATCCGAGTCTTTGCCGTGCCTCGGCAACAGTGGGACCCGAACCGCGAGAAGCAAACACTTGTCACTCATCTCTCAAGAGGCGGGACAAACACGAATAGAGCTTCTCATTGGATAACACTCACAATGAGCGCATTCAGCGCCCTCGAGCACTGAACACGCAAGCTCCTGACCAAGATACATGACTCGTAGACCATGTATGTCCTCAAGTGACAGAAACTTCGGGCACTGAGGTACACACTTTCCACAGCGCTCACCTGCCTTGGTCTCTCACACACACTTTAAACAGACGGCTCCTGATTACAGCAAAGAGGACAATGTATTCAGCAGGTGCCCTTTTATACTTCCGGGCACCCCGCCTATGACGTCATGGGCCATGTGGGCCAATAGATTGGCGTTGTTTCACATGTGCTTCAGACACCGGTAATGCAGGCTGCATTCCCCATAGTGCCCCCTAGGGGGCGCAGCATGGAATTCCCTCTCGGGGAACCTACAATAAATACATAAGCAATGCTATATACATTGTATAAATTAATCAAAAACATTGCATAGTTTTCACTGTATAAATTAAATTTCTTATTATAAAGTTACTAGGGCTGCCCCTAATAGTCGACTAGTCGCGGCTAGAAAATTCGCAGAAAAGAAAAAGTAAAAATCCACAGGAAGTCATGCAGTCCATGACGGACACAAAAAAAGCAAAATATCTACTTTCAAATGAAACAATTCAAATGGAAAACAATTATTCTCAGATTATCTGTGGCAATGTAGGGAATTAAAAGCTCATTATTATATACATTATTATTTAAATTGTTTATTAATAAATGTGTGATTAGTTGACTAATGGCTTAAAATGACTGAATACTAGTCAACCAGAAAAATCTTCAGTCGATGGCAGCCCTAAAAGTTACAAAAAGGTAATTCCGTGTCAAATCAACCAGAGGTCCCCGGCTCAAATTTTTGACTTTGCTAATATTTTTTCTGAAGATAGATAAACATGTATAGTGATGAAAGCCAAAATATTAAATGTCATGGATGAATATTTACTGAGTAATCCACTATTTTGTAGAGGGGGTCAAAATGGCAATTTTAGAAAAAGAGCCAAATTGCAGGGTGACTTTAGCAATCTTTGTAGCATTATGTGCCAATGGTGACCATTCAAAAATGAGGAAAGAGCACATGTGTTCTCTCCAGAGTTTGCAGGTCTGTAACTCAAAAAGAATTAAATATATCTTAATGCCCTTTTAGATATTGTGTCTTAACAAATTTCCCTTTTGGCATCTTTATTTTTAAGGCCTTATATGGTTTGGTTCCAGAGATAGTGGAATTTCAATATGGCTCCAGCAGTAAATTGTTAAATTGTACACATATTCAGTGGTCAAAAACCAAATGTGGGTCACTTTGCAAAAATATGATCATTATTTTCTTTTAAAGAGGAATGCCTGAAGAAGAAATAATGTTGAAACTAGAAATGTATCTTGTTTCCTTCTGTCTAAACAACTGCACCGAACATACCTGAGAGCCATAAGTATTATTTTTCCAAAGTTTGCATGCCTATAACTCAAAACATATTAAAGATATTGCAATATCATTTTAGATTCTAGTTCCTAATAAACTTTTCTTTTTGAATCTTAATTTATTGCAAAAATAGCTTATCTTACTTAGTACTTTTGTCTTGTTTCTAGTCAAAATATCTAAATATAATAATTATTAAATCAAGATACTTTTACTAGATAAGCAAAAATACTCAAAAATATTTTACTTACCCCACTGGCAGATAATTTGACTTGTTTTAAGCAAAATGCATGTTTTTTTCCCCCCTGGAACCAAGACTAAATATCTTTAGTCATTTTGCTTATCTAGTAAAATAATTATATCTTGATTTAAGAATTTGTTGATATTTTGACTAGAAACAAGACAAAATTACTAAGTAAGATAAGCCATTTTTTTGCAGTGTTCAAGGCCCTACATCACTCAGTCCCAGAGATATGGGGATCTCAATGAGGCTTGTTGAATAATACCTATTTTCAGTGGTTAAAAACCAAATGTTGGTCACTTTGTTTACAGCCGATACTTATTTTAATTAAAGAACAATGTCTGAAGAATAAATAATGTTGAAATTAGAATTGTATTTTGTTTCCCTCTGTCAAAACAATATGCATAGACATACCTGTCGGAGTGCTAAAAATGCACTGTAATGGTCAAGTTGAGGCACATTACCTTGCTCTCTGTAGTCTATTGATAAATATTTGAATCCGTTTCAGGGATATTTGGAAGAAGGGATTTTGTTCATTTTAACAGCTTCTGAAGCTACCAAGAGTTCAGATATGCAGTATCACAACATTTTAAATAAATCCCATATCTCATAGGGAAAAGTGTTTGCTTTCACCACATCATAACATTCACATCAATTAAACAAAATGTTTTTGTTATAGAAAATGAAGCATAGTCATAGTTCAAGTAGTATTATGGCTGTGCAATTAATCTAATGCAGTTATCATGCGCATCTCATCAGTAAAGCCGGTTCTGTGATTAGTAGTAAATATCCATTACGTGCTTTCAAATGGAGCGGCATTTACAGAGCCGAAGTTCACTGACAAGCTACATAATATCACATTCATTATTGCAGGCGATACATCAGCGATTATGAAAGCATTCCGAGATGTCCTGGTTCATTCTCATAGGTGTTTCTTCTGCAAGAGTCTCTCCTTCATTTGTGTCTGACTTCAGTTCTCTCACTCTCAGTCATGTTGCTTCTACCAACTGTTATTGCTGTAGGTATACAAAGCAGAGATGTATACACTACGCCCTCTTCTGAAGATGGGGCGGGAATATGCAGCTCATTTGCATTTAAAGTAATACACACTAAAACAGATCTTCTTTTAGACAGGACCCAAAAATACTAATTACCAATGTTATAATAATAATAATCTGTGGGGTATTTTGAGCTGAAACTTCACAGACACATGCTGGGGACACCCAAGACCAATATTACATTGTAAAAAGGGGCATAATAGATGCCCTTTAAAGAAATGCATGTGCAGTTTTTCGCATGGAACAAATTAATTTAATTATATTGGAATTGCAAGTTGTTATTCATTGCAGGAAGTTGTTTGATTGCTTTTTTGATAGCTGTTTGATAGTGTTTAACGTGTATGATTTTCATGTCTCTACAGGTTGATTTATTGTGGTGTCACAGATGAAGGTTGTGCTGCTCTGGCTTCAGCTCTGAGATCAAACCCCTCACACCTGAGAGAACTGAATCTGTCTGAGAATAAACTAGGAGATTCAGTGAAGCTGCTTTCTGATGTACTACGGAATCCTCACTGTAAACTGGAGAAACTGAGGTAAGATCATATATGACTCTTATATGCTATGTAGTGAATAGTGTCTTCAATTAAGCCAGAACTCTGTATTTCTGTCATGGAGGGATTGGCATGGTAATGTACATGACAATGTTAATGTATTTGGTCTTGGCGGAATAGATCTGCTAGGCTGCTGCTGTGGCAGAGCAAGTTCCGAGACTTCCTACTGCCAATACATCCACAACATGCTGCTATGAGCATGTAGGAAATACTGCTGCTGCACATATCAGAAGAATCAGAATTTAGGAAGAGCTTTATTGCTTTAATGACGTGACAGAAGCGGGAGGCGAGTGGATCCATTTGCAAGGCTTTATTAAAAGGTGTGGTCATAAAAAAGCATTGGTCGATACACAGCAAACAGACATAGACGAGGCAAGACAAAGAGTATTCCTAGGACAAGCGTGGGTCTTCGATCGGCGAACAGTATCCAACAGGGCAAGGCAAAGAGAGATAATCCAGGTACACAGCAATAATCCAGGCAGGGGCAAACACAATCCGAAACAGCAAGGCAAAAGGTTAAACCAAGATACACAGGCTAGAATCAAAACAGGCAAGGCAAGACTATAGCCCTATTCACACGGGATTAGTATTACCTGGTGACCTCCAGTCATTTGTAATAATTGCCGAGGTTGTCTGTGATCTTAATCCCGTGCGAATCGGCCATGTCTGTAATTTGTAAAGTAAAAATTCCCCCGCAACTGACCTACCATATTTCGCCAAACACCGAGGTCCTGTGATAATATTAGTCCCGTGCGAATCAGCATCTCTGTGATTTGGCCAGCATTTGGCGGGTCGTATATCATTTTTCAAGGTTTTTGTTTCCCATTTGCCTTTTTATCCATCTTTTGCAAAGAATGGAGCTGTGTTGGAGTGTTTGATAGTATTTTGGGTGCTGTCAAATCGCTACACCATACAATTTGCAGAAAGAGAAAGCTGAAAAGGTTTAATGTGTTACAAATAAATCAAGCATAAAGCTTGAGATATTATTTTAACCTGGTGAAATGTTAATGACACAGGGCACAAAACTATATTCGTTTTTTGGACCATAGAACGGGACTCACAATACCTTGACATCTGGGTATCTGGGAAATAAGTCAGTAATTAGAGTAAAATCACAGGCTTCGCTTATCCCGTGCGAATGCACCACACGAAATTCAGATGTGGGAGGGTAATTTCAAAATCACACATGGTCCCCAGATAATACTAATCCCGTGCGAATAGGGCTTATGACTATGAAAACTACGATGGGCTCCGTAAGGTAGCTATCAGCTAGGGTAGCAAAATGTGCTTACAATACTCGGCGGTCTGACTGAGGAATTCCATGGCATAAGTAAGGCGTGTAATGGAAATCAGCTGTGTGATCAGTGCAATCAGCTGTGTGTGTTGTCAGTGCAATGGATGATGGGAATTGTAGTCTGAGGTGATGTGCAACAGTTAGTGTAGTGCAAGAGACAATGTGCTGAGTGAGTGACCTCTGCTGGTGAGTGAACGGAAGTTCATAGACCAGATTCATGATAATTGCCAAGTATGCTTGCGCATACAGGAATTTGTTTTAGTGAAATAAGCTTCCAGTTCACAGAGACAACAACAACACACAGACAATAAAAACAAGATGAGAATAAAAAAATACACATGTAAATATAAGTAGACAAAAATTTATAAATTGTATGTACAGTTGTGCTATAGATGGTAGAATGGAATAGAATAGAATGAGATGCAGGGATGTGCTAGGATGGAGGTAGTAACAAATAAATATAAAGTTATTTGGAGCTCTGTAGCGCTGGCCAGATGGCAAAAGTTCAAAAAGGGGATGACTTGGATGTGAGGGATCCAGAGTGATTTTCTGAGCCCTTTTCCTGTCTCTGGATGTATACAGTTCTTGGAGGGCGGGCAGGGAAGCACCAATAATCCTTTCAGCAGTCCGAACCGTTCTCTGTAGTCTTCTGATGTCTGATTTTGTAGCTGAACCACACCAGACAGTTATTGATGTGCACAGAACAGACTCGATGACGGCTGAGTAGAACTGTTTTCAGCAGCTCCTGTGGCAGGTTAAACTTCCTCAGCTGGCGAAGGGAGTACAACTTTTGTTGGGCCTTTTTTACTATGTGAGTGTGAGTGTCCCAATTTCAGGTCCTAAGAGATGATGGATCCCAGGAACTTGAATGTCTCCACTGCAGCCACAGTGCTGTCTATGATGGTGAGTGCAGGGGGTTTCTCTTGAAGTCCATGATCATCTCCACTGTTTTGAGCATGGACTGCACCAGACAGCCAGCTGCTCAACCTCCTGCCTGTAAGCATACTCATCACCGTCCTGGATGAGACCGATGACTGTAGTGTCGTCTGCGAACTTCAGGAGCTTGACAGAGGGGTCTTTAGAGGTGCAGTCATTGGTGTACCGGGAGGAGAGCAGTGGGGAGAGAACACATCCCTGAGGGGCACCAGTGTTGGTGGAGCAGCTGTTTGACATGAATCTCCCCAGTCTCACTAGCTGCTGCTCAGGAAGCTGGTGATCCACTGACAGATAGAGCTAGGGACAGAGTGCTGGGTTAGTTTGGTCTGGAGGAGTGTTGGGATGATGGTGTTGAAGGCCAAACTAAAGTCCACAAACAGGATCCTCACATAAGTCCCTGATTTGTCCAGATGCTGCAGGATGAAGTGCAGTCCCATGTTGACTGCATCATCCACAGACCTGTTTGCTAGGTAAGCAAACTGCAGGGGGTCCAGTGATGTCCTTCATATAAGCCAGAACCAGTTTTTCGAATGAGTTCATGACGACAGATGTTAGGGCCACAGGTCTGTAGTCATTAAGTCCTGTTATCTTGGGTTTCTTTGGAACGGGGATGATGGTGGAGCATTTAAAGCAGGTAGGGAATTCACACAACTCCAGAGATCTATTGAAGATCTGTGAAAAGATCTTCCAACTTTTTAGTGTAGGTCCTTTTAGCCACTCTAATCTCCTTATTCGGTGTGTTCCTGGCCTGATTGTACAAGACTCTGTCCCCATTTCTGTAGGCATCCTCTTTGGCCTGACGAAGATGTCTGAGTTTTGCTGTAAACCATGGCTAATCATTGTTGAATATTAAATAAGTCCTGGTAGGAATGCATATATCCTCACAGAAATTAATATAGGATGTTACAGTCTCTGTGAGCTCGTCCAGATCGGTGGTAGCAGCTTCAGGAACACTCCAATCAGTGCAGTCGAAACAGGCTTGTAAAACCCACTCTGTTTCATTGGTCCATCTCTTTACAGTCTTTAATACAGGTTTAGCAGATTTAAGTTTTTGCCTGTAGGATGATAAGATGATAAGATGAACCAGGCAGTGGTCAGAGAGCCCCAAAGCTGCCCGTGGGACAGAGTGATATGCATCTTTTATTGCTGTGTAACAGTGATCCAATATATTGCTGTCTCTGGTGGGACATGTAACATGCTGTTTGTATTTTGGCAGTTCACGGGAGATATTGGCTTTATTAAAGTCCCCGAGAATGATTAAATGACTTAATGCGCTGTCCGGAATGGCATCATTCAGCCAGGTTTCCGTGAAACACAGAGCAGCAGAGTGTGAGAAATCCTTATTTGTCCGGGAGAGCAGAAGTTTGGCCGTTTTGTTGGGTAAAGAGCGGAGATGCTAGGCAACGCCATTCTAAATCCACGCTGTCTGAGCTTCACGAGCGCGCCGGCTCGCTTCCCCTGTCTGCGCGTCCTGAAGCATCTGAACAGCGCCGCTGCTCCCCTGACAACTATGTTCAGCAAAGCGTCCGAATAATCAAAAACCGGTAGGAGATTTTGTGGTGTGTTCTGCCGAATGTTCAGCAGTTCATCCCTGGTGAAACTGATCGTGTTTGAAAAACAAAAAACAGGAAAAACTAACAAAAACACTAAAACAACTGGAGAGACAAGCACCATGGCTGCCATGTGTGGCGCCATCTTGTTGAGATTCTTCTAACACATATTTTAGAACATATATGTGTAACCCCCCACAAAGCAGGAGACACGGAACACAATACAATTTGAGCCAATATATGCATGCCACTGAATATAAGGATAAACTGCTGCATCAGTGGACATGCATGTATCCACACACATAAAAATGAACAGACAAGGAAAGACCAGACACCCCACACAAAGCAGATCTATCGCCAAGACATATGTACTGCTGCTGCTCCGAAGAGCCATGTGAACCGCATATATTACTATCTATGTGTGCCTTGGCTACCACGCCGACCGGCTTAACACTAGTGGCCTATGGCTATGTGAGCCTGGGCTACCACACCGACCAGTTTAACACTAGTGGCTTATGACTATGTGAGCCTTGGCTACCACACCAACTGGCTTAACAATAGTGGCCTACAACTATGTGTGCCTGGGCTACCATGCTGACTGGCTTAACTCTTATGAGATGCGCACTGTGTAATGTTAATTAACAAAAAGGATATACGTTGCAATCCAATAGATAAAACCCCAGCATCCACCTGAGCAAATATCATAAGTCAAGTCAAACTTTATTAAGATCCCTTACGGGCAATTTAGTTGCAGCAAGAATCAGAAACACAGCAGACCCATACAATACATTCCAAAACATAAATACATAAAAATATATAAATAAAATACAGTAAATACAGTAAATTTCCCTAACAGATTCCTTAAAGACCATTTAACAGCCGAATTGCACAGGGAACAAACGAGTATTTGTGTCGGTTACTTTTCATCTTTGGTAGTCTATAACGGGATCCTGAAGAGAACATTAAAAACTCTGGATACAGAAAATGTCACTGTCCAGGAGCACAGATTGGGCTCGACTCAATACATTTCTATTAAACAAAAATGACAAACTTCTTTGTTCTTTGCCTATAATCTTCCCACTAAGAGTAACTATTCTATTTAATGCATTTTTATGTTTCACACTGAGATTTCCAAACCAGCAGCTAACAGAAAAGGACCGTACCGGCTCAATATAAGACTTATAGAACAATTCCATCATTGTCCTATCTATATTGAATGATCTTAATTTTCTTAAACAGTATAGGCGCTGCTGTCCCTTTTTACATAATACTTATGCTTCACATGAGCACATTTCTCCGAACTACACTGCCCATAATGCATTTCATTCAGGACTACAACTATAGATAGTGATCTTAAGTGATAACTCTTATTTCCCTTCTTCCGCAACACTGTCGATATGACTGCGATAAGCGCATGCTTCTGACGCTGCGTGCAGCTGAAATTAACCACACATTCATCACAATGAAAACATTGACCTTAGAAATAACAAACGTGATATTGAGATTACGCCCATGTATATGGTGAAGCCCAGTTGAAATGCATACACAAGAATGCTTATTTCATTTAACCTGTTTTCATGTCCGTTACTAGGTGTTCTCAGAGCGATTACATGCTCTAAACTGCCTTTGCTCCAGCTGTATAAAAACAGATGCTAAATGCTGCTGCTAATATGCTTCATATTTCGCTGCTGCATATGATGCAAACTGCTAACATGACACTTAGGGCCTGTTTACACCTGGTCACTTCATGCGTTTTCTCTGATCGGATAGCTATCCGATCCTGAAAAGACCAGATGTAAATGCCCTCCGAAACGCATTCGAGACGGATTTAAATCCGATCGCTCAAACCACTTCAGGAGGTGGTCTGGGCCGCATTCCAGATGAAACTGGACAAGTGTAAATGCATCTGATTGTTGAAACCACATATGCTAAGTTTACTCCTCCCAAAATATTAAAATAATAAACGTGTGAGAGCGTTTTATAGGCTATATGGCATGTTATAGTCAGATATGACAGCGCTAATGCAACAAGCGTCACCGCGGATGAGTAGCTGAGTATTTCTTCAGCAAGCCGACACGCTAATTGCTGCGAATGAAACTGAAAGTAAGTCGCAGACGCTCAACACACAATCATCTTCATTAAAAGTAGTGAGACTAACCTATCTTTCCAGTTCTGATGCCGCACTCTCCTGTTGCGGTCTCTGATATTGAAATTAGCTGATAATGAATAAAATGCAGTGCATATCTATTGCTTTCATTGATGTGAACTCAGTTAAATTTGCATATGGCGCGGGAATTGAAGAACGGATTTATATCCGTTTTGCAAAAACACATTTATGTGGCCAAGTGTAAATGGAAACATTTTAACAAATCAGATATCCAATCAGAGAAAACGCATGAAGTGACCAGGTGTAAACAGGCCCTTAGTTTAAACTTGTTTATGGTTGCTCATTTTTGTATTAAATTAGGCAGACCACGCTAATATACACAGCGATATGGATTAAAAAAGCATTCACTTATCTTAGATTGATTTCAGGTGTTCTGAAGTGCGCTGCCAAACTGCTACAGCAAACAAAAGCCAGGTATTTGAATATTGAGCAGTGAGCTCATTGGCTACTGATACAGGAGAAAACCAATCAGCTGTGCCATGTGATGATGTTATTAGGTCAGATTGAGTTAGACCAGGGGTCGGCAACCTTTTCGGCATGACGTGCCATTTAGAATTTTTCTTGTTACCCACTGTGCCAATAATCCCCCCCTCAAGCTCATAAACTTCTTGTCAGTGCTGTCACTGTTAATTATTAATTGATACTGAATCGCTACAATATATTTATCAGCAATGAGGGGGGTAAAATCGTTGTTTTCCCTATTGCTCGCATGCCAGCAATTATCCCTCTGCGTGCCACTGTTGGCACTCGTGCCATAGGTTGCGACCCCTGAGTTAGACCTATCGGACTGCGCCATCTAGAGTTTCATGCCAGAACTCCTGCATTTATCCTGCATGAATGAGACTTTGAATGTTTTAAGATCATGTTTTGTGTTCTGTGACATTTTAGACCTCAGTCCAATGATCCATCAAACATATTGATTTGTGCTTTAAATTTGTATTTTATCTTTAAAAATGGATTTACAGCTAAACTGAGAGAGTGAAGAGTGTGTCATTGTTCTCTACAGGTTGATTTATTGTGGCGTCACAGATGAAGGTTGTGCTGCTCTGGCTTCAGCTCTGAGATCAAACCCCTCACACCTGAGAGAACTGGATCTGTCGTGGAATAATCTAGGAGATTCAGTAAAGCTGCTCTCTGATGTACTACAGGATCCTCACTGTAAACTGGAGAAACTGAGGTAAGATCATATATGACTCTCACATGCTATGTAGTGAATAGTGTCATCAATGAAGACAGATTTAGCATAAGACAGATATTTTGTATAACATACAGATATAGTGCATATAAGAAATATAGTTTATCTTGCTTGAATGAGGCTCTGGATGTTTTATGATCATGATTTGTGTTCTGCGACATTTTAGTCCAATGATCCATCAAACATATTGATTTGCACTTTAAAGGGCTCAGGGGCGTGTCTAGAGGGGGGGGGCACGGGGTGCCGCCAGCCCCCCTCAAAAAATGCTTGGCCCCCCTTGTGCCCCCCCAACAGCACAGACTGATCATAGTATAACATCTGCGGTGCGGGAGCAGTCTGGGTGCATTTAAAATCTCACGCGCTGCCACTGATGTCATACATTAATGGGCAGCGTAGCGCCGCTTGAAGTAGAACATATGAGTAGAACACACCCACTCACTCTCTGGTTCGCTGCCAGTCAGTTCCCGGATACAATGCCATTGTATTAGAGTGCTGTCAATTTCACAGCTCAAAAAGTAGAAGCGCGATTTCGCAGGCTGCAGAGTGCAGACCACGTCTCTGTTCATTGTAAGTATTAAATTATAATTATAGGCCTGTTGAAAAGCTGAAAATGTATGTCGAAAGCTCCTTAGAGATTGTGGTTATTTATGTTGCCGTGATGCACCAACACTGCTTAAATAGGAATCGTTATGTTACGTTTCTTCCTGTTGTTTCAAAGATTAAAGACAATCACTTTCCCAACTAGTCTGCAGTAACGTGGTAAACGCTCAAATGTGGGGTTTTAATAATGTTAGCGTTCTGACGCTTGGAATTTTAAGATGAAGAATAGTAAACACCTGTTTGTATTGAATAAACAAACGTTTTTGCTTGCAGTCTTATATATTTTTTTATTTTCATTTGCAATGTCCAAGGAAAGCTTCACATTAAATGATTTAGTCTTTAATCAGATGATAATATGGCTATTACATATACTATTTTTGTAATATTGTTGATTTAAGTTCGTTTTTTTAAGACAGAATTTTGGGTAAAAAAAAATGAAAATGGGACAAAGTAAGGCACAGCAGCAATACATTCAAGGTTTCTTCAAGAAGAAACCATGTCAAAGACAGGTAGATGCAGTACAGTGCATGTCAGAGCCAATTCATCAGGCAGGGGCAAGTAGGCCAGCAAATTATCAGCCCTGAAGCTGGCAGCACAGGTCAGAGCTGGCCAGAGAGGGCCAGCGAGGACTACACCAGCAGCCATCTATCTGCAGCAACAGAACATGAGCAATTTTTACAAAACGTTCACAAGACACACACACACACCGTCTGTTTAGACAATGAAAGAAGTTGAGAACAAGTATTGTCTGTTCAGTGGTTTTTATTTATAAAAAGAGAGATGAGTTGTCCAGGCGCTTGTGCAGTGCCCATTTTATGTCATCCCACTTGTGTTGGGGCACATGACTTTTCCCATGGGCCCCCCCTGACTGGATCTTGCCCCCCCCCCCCCCCCTGTGCCACCCCATTAAAAAAATCCTAGAATCGCCCCTGAAAGGGTTACTCCACCCCAAAATGAAAATTTTGTCATTAATCATGTTACAATAAACTCCATGTTGCTCCAAACCCATAAAAGCTTTGTTCGTCTTCGGAACACAAGATATTTTGGATGAAAACTCGGGAGGCTTGTCACTGTCCCATTGACTGCCAAGTAAATAACACTGTCAAGTAGGGGTGGGAATCTTCAGGCACTTCACGATCCGATCCGATTCCGACTCTCGGAGTCATGATCCAATTCCAAAATGATTCTTGATCTACATTTTTTCCCCAATTAATTTTTCTGCTGTGCAAATACATCTTTACAACTTTACATTTTAACCAAAATTGCAGTTGCTATGCTTTTTGTTTATGGAATCTCTGTATGTCAGTACTGCCATCTTAAAAGTAGGGGTGTGAATCTTCACTGGTTTCACGATTCAATTCAATTATAATTATCATTATCAACTCAATATCACGATGCGTCACAATCTCAGTTTTCAATATTACTGCACATGGCTACATTTTCATATAAATTTTATATCAAATTTATTTTGTGCAAAATTTACTTAATTTTTTTAATTATATAAGCAGGCTACTTTTTAAAATAATTACTTATTTAAAATAAGTGTTCTTTAAGTATCCGAAAGTTTACAGACAATAGTTATGGGTTTTTTCTTCAGCATTTTTGCCATTTGATTATAACTGATGAGATCATAGACAGTGGCAGCTTTAACAGGCTGCATTCAGACTAATGCACAGATCTATTTCGATATATCAGATGTTTAGTCAGCTCTGAAAAAATAACCAACTGTGTGTACATCAATTTCATATAAAAGTATTCGAAAATGCAAGTGCATTTAACCGAAGCCGCATTCGAGCTTTAGGACAAACAAACAAAAAGCACATGTGAAAGTCTGTCGGTGCACGAGTTTCATGCATCTAATACTACAGCATTCCAAATGGCAGAAATGAAAGCATATCTAAAGTAAAACATGGCGGGTGGAAGCACACACTGTCAAGCAATTTGCACGTGTCTCACAGTGCAAATTCTGTGCAAAGAAGCCCGCTGCGTCTCTCTAGTGCGCACACGTGCCATATGCGGGAAAAAAACCAAGCTCAGAATTGATTCTGAAATATTCAGAATCATTGAAGAGAGAATCGTGATGCATCAGAGAATCGATTTTTTTCTCCCACCCCTACTGTCAAGGCCCATTAAAGTATGAAATTTATGATCAAAATAGTTCATCTGCCATCAGTGGTTCAACCGTAACGTATGTTAATGTAACTGTAATGTTATGATGCTATGAGAATACTTTTTGTGCAGAAAGCAAGCAAAAATAATGACTTTATTCAACAATTCGGCACCATAGCGCCATTTTAGAGAGTATCCGCTTGACGCAAACTGTCGCAGCGGACACAGAACAGCGTATGCAGTTTGTGTCCAGCGGATACTCTCCAAAATGGTGCCGAATTGTTGAATAAAGTCTTTATTTTTGTTTTCTTTATGTACAAAAAGTATTCTCGTTGCTTCATAACGAGATTGACGAGTTATGAGCTACTTTCAAGGTCTCTGCACACTGAGTCCAAAATTTTCATATGTTTTTTTGTATTCGTTATCCTAAAAATCCGTCACGCACAAAAACCTTGCACACTGAGTCGATGCGTATTATTAATCCATTGCGAAAAAGTTCGCAAAACAGTAGGCCTACTAAATGGAGTCTTCAAGCATTGAGGATGATTTTGTTGTCCTCTCGCTGCTGCTTCTTCAAAAAAAGGAAATATTGGGTCTATCCAGTCCTGAGATATAGAGAGGATGGAGAGTTCCCCCTCCTTATTATGGAGCAGCAGGATTATCCTGGGCGATTCAAAGTTTACTTCAGGATGTCAGTGGCTCAGTTTGATGCTTTGCTAGCGATACTAGAGCCACATATTAAAAAGACAACCACCAATTTCTGTAAACTTTGACAATCGCCATTCTGGATTTTGGCGTTTGCTTGTACGGTGGCTCTGGACTGTCAAAACACCTCTCAAAATGCTTGCCACGGATAAACATTTTGAAATTTCCAAAAAAAGTAAAAATTACAAAAATTTCGGAGTAAACGTGATTGACATAACGTGAGGTCGTATTTATTTTTTAACGTATGAAAATTTCGGATGAAATCTTCAGACTCAGTGTGCAATGACCATTAGACTTCAGATGTTTTGTGAATACGGGCCCTGATCTGAAAGAGTGAAGTGTGTTATTGTTCTCTACAGGTTGTATAATTGTGGCGTCACAGATGAAGGTTGTGCTGCTCTGGCTTCAGCTCTGAGATCAAACCCCTCACACCTGAGAGAACTGAGTCTGACGTGGAATGAACTAGGAGATTCAGTAAAGCTGCTCTCTGATGTACTACAGGATCCTCACTGTAAACTGGAGAAACTGTGGTAAGATCATATATGACTCTCACATGAAGCACATTGTAAAGTATATTTGAAGTGTTCAGCCTCTTTCTGCTGCTGAGAGTTCAACTGACTGAGCTGTAACACATGAGCTGCTCACTTACTGATAACTCACAAATTATTTATTCCATTACTGATTACAAATTACATGATGAAAATTGTAGTTAGTAACATCCATTAAAATGAACATTGGAGTCCCCCAGGGCTGTGTACTGAGCCCGGTCTTGTACACCCTGTATACACATGACTGTTCACCTGTCCATCCTTCTAACTCCATTATTAAGTTTGCGGATGACACAACCGTAGTTGGACTCATCTCAAATGGAGATGAATCTGCATACCGAGAGGAGATCCACAGACTTGCGGCCTGGTGCTCAACAAACAGCTTGGTACTGAACACCTCTAAAACCAAAGAACTGATAGTGGACTTCAGGAAGAAGCGAGAATCAGTCCCTGCCCTACTTTACATCAATGGAGAACGCGTGGAGAGAGTGGAGACCTTTAAGTATCTAGGGGTCCTCATATCTAACGATTTATCCTGGGCAGCCAATACCACCGCTATAGTTAAAAGAGCATGACAGAGACTACACTTCCTTAGGGTGCTTAGGAGAAATAATATGGACAGGAGACTGCTCATCCGCTTTTATCATGCAACAGTTGAGTCTGTTCTGACCTACTGTATAACAGTGTGGTATGCAGGCTGCTCTGCGGCTGACAAAAGGAGACTGCAGGGAGCGGTGAGAACGGCAGAGAAAATCATTGGCTGCCAGTTGCCATCTTTGGAGGATGTTGCCTCTACACGCTATCTTAGTAGGGCACAAAACATCATACGAGACTGCTCCCATCCCGGTCATGGTCTGTTTGAATTGTTGCCATCTGGCAGACGCTACAGATCAGCCAAAATTCACACAAGCAGATTTAGAGACAGTTTCTTTCCGAGAGCTATAAACATCCTGAACAGTTATTTACACTAAAATGTCATTGCACACTGATCAGTTAATATGCTGCTTTACAATTGTTGCACTTTAAGATAACCCTTGTCTTGTCTCTGTCATTATATTATATTCATATGTTTTTGTGTTTTGTGTTTTTACACCACAGAGGTGCTTTAAGAATTTCGTTGTTTGCTCTGCTTGCAATGACAACAAAAGCTATTCTATTCTAATCTATTGAATTATACTGTACATATTAGGTAGCATAATCTGACTACTTCTATATTACCTTTGACCTGACTTGTTCATCACCGTTATGGCTCATAACTAAATTATAAAGCTTGTTCAATATTTAAAACAAACACTGGGTATAAACCAAACATAAGAGAAAAGAAAAGTTGGCACCAGCTTCTGACAACTTTTCTTTTTCCTTATTGGTTACAATAGTTGAGCACCCTCATTGAATTTTTTTTGTTTTGCATCAGATGTGCACATTTTTAAAAACTTTTTATAAATCAAACATATAAATAAATTATGCTTGATGCTACTTAAGATTTCCAGTTACACCTTCCTTTAATCCGTAAAAGAATACAACTTAAACATTCAACAAATAATACAAATTAATTCATCAAAAAGGTATTTAACAAAATATTAACAAAAACAAAAACGGTAAACAGGTAGGTGTCACGTGTCAGGACTGTTTTGTGTTTTTTGCTCCCCATGTGTTCTGTGACCTAGTTTCTCCCTCATGTTGATTGTTAATTTGATTCCAGGTGTGTCTAGTCATTAGTCCCTTAATTGTCTGTGTATTTAAGGTCCAGTCTGTTTAGTTTGCGTTGGTCGGTCTTTGAGTGTCTACCCTTCCTGTACTCCCTTGATGTGTTACCTTGTTGTTTATTAAAGACTGTAGTATCGTGAATTCCTAGTTTCTGGCTTCCTTGCTCGTGTGTGAAACGTGACAGTAGGGCAGCTTAGGAAAACAGGAACAGCCTGACTACACCTGATCTACTGGACAGATCTTACCTCACTCTGGAGAAAATAAAAAGAGGAGTCTTGCGTGTGCTAAGAGATCAGACCAAATACATTCTTGAATCAAAGTCACATAAACGGTCTAAAAATGTATCTAAATGTTATCAAAATCCCTGCTGACATTTTGAAGTGCGTTCCACTTCGTGAAGTGGACGAGGGAAGTTTATATGTTCAGACACTCGACCCCTAGATTTTGATCGAGGGAGTGAGCCTACTTCATATGTACACTTCAGGCAGCTTCATAGACCACAATGCAACACAATGGCAGCCAGGGGTGTACATTTCGTCCAACAGTTGGGGAGTACAATAAACATTAAAATTTCTCAAGAGCAATTTTTGAAGGGGACACAAATAATACAGCTAAAATTGTACTTGTAAGAATATACTGTATATATACACAGAGGCAGGGCCGCTGCTGGCCAAATGGGTGCCCTAAGCAGGATTGTATTGTTGTGCAATATTTGCCCTTTAAATATTATGGAAGTAAAAAAATAAAAATAAAAAAAAGCATCTAATATAGTAGTCGAAATAGAACTTTAATAAAATATAAAAGTAAATAAATAAATAGATTGTAATTAAATTATATTATATACAAATTACAATTGTAGCTCTAGACAGTTACCTATGGCAGTAATACAGTTGACTGATTGATTTTATGCTCTCAAGCATTCAGAAATCACGCAAAAGAAAATTATGCAGTTTTACTAAGAAAACCATGGTTAATTTTTGTAAGGGTTGTGATCTCCACATGTTTTATGTTGAAGAAATTATAGAGACTGTGTCATCTATAGCAAAAAGGTGGCCAAAAATTAAAGACTAAGTGGATATTTGAATTAAATGTTTGTTCAATAGCCTATTAAACAAGGATATGATCGTCCTGTAAGTGTAACAGCAGCAATTACCAGACCTTTGGCTCCCTTTGCAGGCATTTATAACATGTAATGCTGAAAAAACAATAGACACCATCACAAAATTTGTAATGGATTCACTGGTTATAATGGGACTTGTATTGGTTTTAATGGAAACTGTAATGGACCCTGGGGGTCTCTGCTGGTAATTGGTCACCTTCTATTGGTGGCTTGTTAAAACCAATAAATAATGGAATATGTCCCAAAACACACTACAGAAACCCATTTTTTAATGGTTAAAAGTTGATGGTTTGTAATGGTATTTGTGATTCATTTGTGATGGTGTTAGAATTTTCTGTGATATTGTTTTTTTCAGCAGGGTTGCCTCATTGTTTTTATATAATGCATTTTATGTCATTTTAAAGGCTGTTGTTGGCTTAGGTTTGTTTTTATAACGACAAAAAATATTATCTTAATACTTCTTTGTATATTATTATTTGAAGTAACAAAACTATGGTTAATTTTCGGTTACATGGCTGCAAGAACCATGTTTTTTTTTTTTTTAATTCGTGTTAAAACCATGGCTAACTTTCGTACGTGAACATGGAAACTCGGAGAGAATATTAGATGCTTTGGAGGTGGTGAAATTATTACCGACATTAAAAAAACATTATTAACCTCAACACCCAAAGTTTCACAGGATTATGAATGTAGCCTTATCTGAAAGTGAAGCTCGTTTTCATCTTTTTTGTTTTGTTTTTGTTGTCAGGGCTCCAGACAAGAAAATCGAGTAAGGAGCCACTGGCTCCTATAAGAAAAAAACTTAGGCGCCAAATTATTTTTTTAGGTGCCACAGAATAAAAGTGTTTTATTTTATTATTATTATTATTATTATTATTATTATTATTATTATTTTCCTACATTTTAACATTTCAATCATACTGTCATGTGTTTGTCTCATCTTTTCTTGACTTTATCAGCATTTTAATCCATCTTGTAGATGATCAGGTCAACCTGGGAACTAAGGTTCACTTAAAGTAGGAACTAAATGTATTTTCCAACTTGAAATATACAGTCACAAAGAATTGTTCGTTACACAGAATCTGTACCAATATCATGGATCATAAGCATCACTTGGCCACTGAGTGTAGTTTGGGCTCCTCCTCAATGCATCCTATAATTGTTGTCATGTCTTTCACACATTCAGTCTGTTTTTCTTCATTAGTAAAATGCAATTTTATAGGAGGAGTTGAATCATGTAGACAGCAGATTAAGTAAAAATATTAATATGCAATTGCGCATATATATAGCAAAATGCTCCTTTAGTTATTTTTCTAGCTGACTGATGAGCTTATGGTTATTCTGAGGTAAATGTATTATTACGCTGCAATGTTTAAATGCTTTACACGTTTTCCGCAGTTTTACACTGAATGAGCTTTTACATGAGACATTTCAGTAAGTTGTACTGTAGGATCTCTTATAAAATAGCCTAGCTTTTGATGTTAATTCATGTTCATTTCATACTATAGTAGTAAATAGAAAGATATAATAGGTTCACATGCCGCTTGAACTGAGGCGCTAAAGCGATCTCTCCTGCCGCATTAAAGAGCACCAAAACCGTATCGTTTGAATTTCGTGTTGAATTTGGCATCATTTTAAAGCAGATACTTTGTTTATTAAAAAGTAACAAAGCACAAAGCTTTTTGCGACTACTGGACGGCAAGTGGGCTACAAATAATATGAAGTTAACGTATTAACAGAACACAGCATATAGACTAAGATTTTGGTAAGAAGAAGACATATTAATAATTATTATAAATGAGAATTCTTAACGATATTTCCAATATCCACACAGCTGACAGCTTTACCTGTTGAAGTTTGTTCCAGTTGTGCACGAAATAGACATGGCTTTTCTACACTTGCACTTCTCCATCATTTCAATCTCTCTCGCGCTGCACAACTGGAGCTGTGTTCAGCAGACTGTGTGCGTCAGCGCTGCTGTGTGGCAGAGACGAGGACTGTTTGAATCTTTTTTCCACTAAAACTTTGATGCGCATCGTCTTTTAATTTTAAGTTTAATATGGGAACATAACAAAAGATGTGATCGCAAAACAATTGCATGCAAATTTTTAAGTCATAACATGTACATTTATATAGTCGCCAGTGGCACTCAGTGCCACCTCAGCAAAAACATCACTAGCAAATGAATATTTTTGGTCGCAAATGCGACCGTTTTAGTCGCAGTCTGGAGCCCTGGTTGTAGTTTTTTCTTTTCTTGGCCCCGGATTGCTGATGTCTTTTCACGGGCATAGTTGTCTATCAATTATGATCATTTGAATTCAGCCGCGAGCGGGAGCGGGAATGGTGCGTAAATTATTGTTATAATTATTTTTTTTTTGAGCATCTGGGATGGTGCCCCCCTGGGAGTTGGTGCCCTAAGCAAACTGCGTACTCTGCGTATAGGGAGCGGCTGTACTGCACAGAGGAAAGCCTTACTACTATTAGTGCAGCAGGGAGACCTTGCCAAATTAGACAACTTCAAGCTGTTGTGGTTGTGCCGTGACCAGATATGTACCAGATATGGGTGTCATGCCGTAAAATATTTTTAATAGGACTGACTTTGTATTTCATGTGAATTTAATAAAAACATTGTAAGTAACTGTAAAGTTTGCAAGTGCAGTGGTTCAGGAAAGTGCTGCCAGTATGGTGTGTCCTGATATGGGTTAAAACACAAATGGTCCAGTAATCAATCCATGATCATTATTTATCAGGTTGCAGCATGGAAATCAACTGTAGAGTTGTATGGTTTCTATAACAAACAATAAGAACAAACATATCTTAAATATTTGACATCATGGTATTTCAAACACAGAAATACCAAATCATGTAATTCAACTAATTCAGCATTAAACAATTCAACAAAATAAGAACACTGATACATTGTAAGAATGATAAATCACCCACAACATTCAACAAGATAAACCCAAACAAACATGACTTCAAGAATTAACATTATAAAGACACAAATTCAAAAGAAATAAACGTACAAAATCAGGAATACACCAACTCTACGGAAAGCTCTCTCCAAAGCCCCATTCACACTGCACGTTGGTCCCGGAAAATTGCCAGAAAATTGTGGAAGTGATATAAAAGAGGAAAGCGGGCATTTGGACCCAAGCCCTGTGAGGCAAGGGAGGGGGAGACTCAAAATGTTTCTCAAGTTTCAAGTTTGTTTTATTTATATAGCACATTTAAAAACAGCAAGCACGGCTGACCAAAGTGCTGAACAAACAAAGACATAGAACACAGGACAACCCACAGATTCATACCATGAACTTACAATGAATTAAAAGCCAAGGAAAAGAAATAGGTTTTAAGAGATGATTTAAAAACAGTTAAAGACTGTGTCGATCTGATATAGGCTGGAAGGCTGTTCCACAGCCTAGGCCCAGCAACCACAAAGGCTCTATCCCCTCTATGCTTTAACCTTGATCTGGGGACAGAGAGAAATCTTTGATCACCAGACCTCAGATTATGTGTAGGATTGTATGGATAAAGTTGATCAGATAGATAGCTCGATGCCAGATTATTTATAGATTTAAAAACATAGAGAAGAATTTTGGAAAATTGGAGTAACGTGATCAAATTTACTTTGTCCTTTGAAGAATTTAGCAGCGGCGTTTTGTACTAATTGGAGACGAGCAATAGAAGATTTAGAAATGCCAAAATAAAGAGAGTTGCAGTAGTCCAAGCAAGATGTAATGAGTGCATGGATAGCAAACTCTAAAGTTTTCACAGAGAGAAAATATTTAATTTTGGAGAGAAGGCATAGCTGAAAAAAACAGGAACTAATAACCGCATTTATTTGTTTATCAATTTTAAGACTCTGATCCCAGAAAACACCTAGGTCCGTAATACAGGAAGAAGTAAAAGGAGCAAGGTAGTCCAGATCGATACTTCTGCTCCCTGAATTTACACTAGGGCCAAAGAATATAACCTCGGTTTTGATTCATTCATGAATAAAAAAAATTGAGAGAACCACGTTTTCACTTCATCCAGGCATGCAAAAAGAGATTCCAGAGCAGCATGTTTATTTTGTTTCAGAGGAAGATAAATTTGGGTATCATCTGCATAGCAGTGAAATAATACACCATGCTTTCTGAAAATAGAGCCCAAAGGAAGTAAATACAAAGAAAAAAGAATGGGTGCGAGAACAGAACCCTGTGGCACTCCACAGGAAAGTTTGGCGGGCAATGAAGAAAAATTCCAATCTGATGGAGAAACTTCTATTTGTTAAATATGATTTGAACCAGTTGAGCACAGTTCCCTGGATGCCCACAAAATATTCTAGTCGAAATAAAGGAATTTTGTGATCAACTGTATCAAAAGCCGAGGTTAAGTCTAACAGAATTAGGATAACAGAGTCACCAGAGTCAGTCGCCAACAAAGTATCATTAAAGACCCATAATAAAGCAGACTCTGTGCTATGCAGAGTCTTAAAGCCAGACTGGAAAGTTTCAAAAATATGATTTGCACTAAGAAAAGACTGAAGCTGAATAAACACAGTTTTCTCCAGTGCTTTAGTAATAAACGGAAAATTTGAGACGGGTCGAAAATTGTTAAAATTACTAGCATCAAGAGAAGGTTTCTTAAGAAGAGGTGTCACAGTAGCTTCTTTGAGGCTATCAGGTATAGTCCCTGAAACTAAACATTTATTCAGAAAAGACACCAAACTAGGTCCAACCGAGTCAAAAATTTGTTTTAAAATACGTGGAGGGAGAACATCATGAGAGCAGAAAGAAGTTTCAAATGGTCGATAATTTCTTTGAGAGACTGGAGAGAAACTGGATCAAAAGCACACCATATGGCTGAAGAGCAGCAAAATTCAGGTGAAACTATCAAGTGGTTGCAACTGAGATCTCAGAGTAGTAATCTTATCACAGAAAAACCTTGAGAAACCTTCACATAATGACACTGAGGGATTTGAAATCACATTTACAGAAGGATTTAAAACAGAATTTATAACAAAAAAAAGGCTTTAGAACTGATGATTCTTTGCAATTAAATTAGAAAAATACTTAGACTTTGTAGATTTCACTGCTTGCAAAACAGTCTTTAAACATTTCATATGAAATTAGCAATTTGTCCTTTTTCCATTTTCGTTCAGCTCTTCTACAAGCTTGTCTCAGAGAGCGGATGTTATCATTGAGCCATGGTTCAGTTTTAGGTTTAGACTTCTTAGGTTTAAGAGGAGCAATGGTATTCTGAGCTGGCAGTATTAAACAGACTAAGGCCTTAAGTATACTTCGTTTTTGTATGTCTACGCTAGCGTATGCATACAGTCGAATGCATAGCCTTTCAAAGTATACTCCATTTGATGTCGTGAACGCGGATGGTCGACACATGCGCACTAGAAAGCTTCATCCATGTCCAGTTAAGTTATGACAGATTGCAAATATTTTTGAACTCTTTTAAACCAAAGCTGAGCTGTCTCATACACTCTCGCTCACACGCGCTTGTCAGTGTGAGCATCTGTTGTTGTTGCAGTCTCTGCTATTTTGTTGTTGTTGTTCCGTCTCTTTAGTTTTGTTTTCTACTGTGAAACATTGGCCCAGGACAGTGTTACCACCATGTGTGAAAAACTGATTACTGCAAAATAAAATGTGTATGCGCGACCCGCGCGTACAAAGCGAGGTTACAAAACGCGAGGTTACAAAAATCAGGTGGTGTGCGTACAGTATGCACGTACTGTTCTGATGATGCAAATCGCCTCACGCGCACTGTACGCTGTCCCTCGTCAAGTACAGATGACTCCAAGTACAGAGACAAGCACACCATGTTAAAGGTGTTTGTGAAGTCATCACAAAAGTGGGAAGAAAAGGAACGAGTCAATTTTACAGTAGGAGTAATGCTTGAACTTAGCTGAGAAAAAGGCTACGTAAATAATGCAGCAGGGGTGTCAAACCCAGTTCCTGGAGGGCCACAGCCCTGCAGAGTTTAGATCCAACCCTATTTAAACACACCTGATCCAACTTATCAAGTCCTTCAGGCTTATTTGAAAACTACATGGTATGTGTGTTGGAACAAAACTCTGCAGTGCTGAGGCCCTCCAGGAACTGAGCTTGACACCCCTGTAATACAGGCAAATGATCTGAGAGCAAAGTATCAAAAGCATGTTAATATAGTAATAGAAAAACCGTGAGAGAGAAAAAAGTCCAAAGTATGTCCGTGAGTATGTGTAGAATCTTTCACCGACTGAACCATACTGAATGAATCAATGAGACTGAGAAACTCCATTTCCAGAGGTTTAAACTGACAGCACACATGTATATTAAAATCACCTAGCAGAAGAATATTGTTATACTTTGTTATACAATCACCCATAAAAGCAGTAATGTAATTTATAACTAGGTGAGGGGGCCGATACACCATGCTAACAAAATGGGATCATTCCATTCCAGTCGCAACAACTGTACTTCAAAGCTACTGTAAACAGCAGACGGAACAGGACGACAGTGGATACTAAAACTGTTTTTAAAAATTACCGCTAGACCGCCCCCACGGCCTGAAGAGCAGGGCAAATTAAAAAATGTGCAGCCTGCTGGAACCAAGTCAGAGAAAGGACTCGAATCACCAACCTTTATCCAAGTTTCTGTGATTAACATAAAATCCAAGGTGTGAGTAGTGATTTAATAAAAACGTCTTATTGACTAGCGACCGAGCATTAAACAGAGCCATCCTGGAAGGCGGTGGAGAGATGACAGGAGTAGAGGCTCTGTCCACTGAGCAAAGATTCAGAATGGGGGGTCAGGTCCCCTTCAGCACCCCCCCCCCCCCCCCCCCCCCCCCCGACTATGATTGCAGCATCACCACAGATTGCATTTAATTTTCCCCCACCCCAAACAACTCTATGATATATGAAATATTTAAACTTTAAACATTTAAAACAGCCTAAGCACACCCATAGAAAATGTGAAGCTATGTCACGGCGTGTTGCAGCCTGGATCACCCTCCGCTAATGATACTGAAATGAATACAGATACCTGCTTACCTTTTTGCTTTTGCCTCGAAAATTAAATTAATTAATTAAATATATATTAAGACCTTGAGTATGTCTATTGAGTCCCATACATTTCTATTCAGTTTTTAGCTGCAAGATGAGACCAAACATGACACAATTCTGTGTTTGATCACAAGAGTTAATAAATGAAACGTAATGGGGAACATGGCTCCTGTGAATCAAATGTCCTCCTGTAGGTGTTTATTAGAGGAGCAAGTGACTGTGTCTCCAGACAGATCCGTCCTTATATCACTATGAAACAATATCTCACATTCAGCTTTGTGTATCTGTTATGTCCTGAAGCACATGACAGTTTCAAACAGCAGCATTGAGCATCAACATACATAAATCTCAATCTATCAGCAGCAGTATGTGGCAACGCTTGTTATTATATCTCCGCTCCTGCTCTGAGACCAGAGTCAATAACAAACTACAGACACTTGAACCACTATTCACATTCTGTCATTGTTCTCTACAGGTTGAGTAATTGTGGCGTCACAGATGAAGGTTGTGCTGCTCTGGCTTCAGCTCTGAGATCAAACCCCTCACACCTGAGACACCTGGATCTGTCATTGAATGAACTAGGACAATCAGGAGTGAAGTTACTGTCTGATCTGAAGGATGATCCACATTATAAACTGGAGACATTAAACTATCGTGAGTGTTTGTTTATTTAAACAATTTTTTTTGTTTTAACAAACAATTTTTAAAATGACCCAAGTTCAGTAACAGATCTCCTGTGTGTGTAATTAAAGAAAAGAAAATAATCCGGCTCCAATTTAGTGTCTATACTTTAAACTGTTTAATTCTGTGATGTTACTGATTTATTAATATATGAATATTTTCATCTCTTACTGAAAGTTTTTTCATTCTTGTCTCTTAAGTGATAGTTGTTGATAATTTATTGTTATTAATCTGTGATCATTCATATCTCTGGCTGTAATATGAATATACTGTTTTTTCTGAAATGGATCTGCTGATGTGAAGTGACAGCAGTAATGTCTCATACTCATATGTGACTGTATGTGTGTTTTATCGTAGGACCCTCAGTATTTAGACGTCAGTCCAGTTTCCTCAGGATCAGCTGATGGTGAACAAGGAGCCGCTTCAGAGACGTCACAGTCACACAATCAACAGAGACTGAAGACACAGAGACACACAGCATCACACTGTCTCGTGTGTGTGTGACTTTACATCACTTTCTCCTTTTATAATAGCCCGTGAAAATGAGAGCGGAAAATTAGTGACTGAACATGAAGAGAATTAGCTCACCATTGCAGCAGTATAGTTTATCTGTGTTCAAGCCATCTCGGGTATTTTTCATAAGGATATGTATTGATATGTGTGATGTATATGTATAAAGCAATGCTAATCAACATAGCCTTTATCACTGTATTGAATACTGTAAATAATATATTTTCTGCTTCATTCTGTGATAAGAAGCCACATCAGTTCACAGAAGGAGATTATTTAAAACACTCAATTGACACAATAATGCGAGTTTGCAGTAAAATGTTGTCATTCTCATATGTTGTTGTACTTATCAAGTATCTCATACGGATACTGGTCAATTTTTGAAGGCAGTATAGACGTATCCTTTGCTCCTTGTAATATTTCACAATCATGTGTAGTGATGGGAGAAATGAAACTTTTCAAACTTTCAATCAATTTCAGCCAATTGCTTCACAAAATGATTCACTTGAAGTAGTATTGGGTAATGAAGCTTCAAAACCTTTGTGAATCAATTGTTTGGAAACAGTGGTTCAGAGCGTGTATCAAATTGCCTTCTTTACTTGGTCTTAAAAGATCTTTAAAAGTCTTAAATTTACTTTCATAAAATTTGCAGAAACCCTGTATATCATTCAGCATTATTTAGTAGAGAAATTGGGAATGAATGAGTTTCATTTGTACAAATGTAGAGACTGTAAACATGTAAACAAATGACTTTTGATGCACTGTGCTAATGTAAATATGTATAGTACACAGCATAAACGAGTACACCCCCTCTGTACATAAGAATGTAGCATTTACATTTCTTTTTTTGTTATCAACATTTTTTTTTTTTCACACATAACATAGTATCCAAAATATAACAAAACAAAACAACAGACACATACTCAACATCTCAAGGTCCAATCAAAAGGGAGGGAGAGAGGGAAGGACAACAAGAACACAAAAGTCACTCCTTTATATAATCACGTATATTCAACTAAAAACACTGCCAAGCCTCAATGGTCGAAGGCCTGGCCCCACCGACTCGCGCCGTTGTACATTCACACGTCACTATTTGCAGGAGGCTACGGATCCAATATGCCTCTCTACACATGTGTGGTGTAAACCAGTTCTGGATTATTGTCATCTTCACAGCTGTAAAACCAGCAAACAACATTCTCTTTTGCATTGAACTAATACAGAGACCTGAATCATCATTAAGAAGACACAAACTTGGGTTAACAGACCAATCAATTCTCAGTAATGATGACAAAACCAGGTTTACATGTGTCCATAGACTGATGATGACAGGACATTCCCAAAACATATGCAGAAAAGTGCCTGATGATGTAGTGTTACATATATGGCAGTTCAAATTTGACTGCAGTTTCATTTTAGATCTTTTGTAAGGAGTTATGTATGCTCTATGAATGACTTTGAAGTGAATAAGACGATGAGCCAGATTTTTAGATGTTAAGCTGAGATTAGACCACACTCTCTCCCAGTCAATATATATTGTTTCTTGAGAATATTGCTTTAATAGCACAGTAGCTATTGCTATTTGCACAGTACCAAATTTATCTATCTATCTATCCATCCATCATCTATCTATCTATCTATCTATCTATCTATCTATCTATCTGTCTGTCTGTCTGTCTGTCAATAATGAACTTAAACAGTAATTAAAATTATATAATTTAATTGTCCTTATATGATTTAACCTTATCCTTTTTTGGAATCTTCTGTAAGTTTCTCAGACAAAAGCAGTGAACTGAATAGATGTCTCATCTCTGATATTTATTTTTACGCAGATGATGCAAGCCGTGTAAGAGCATAAACTCACACATACAGAGATGATTGTAAAGAGTCCATTGAGGTTTCTTGGTTTGGTGACAATTAACTCCTTGGTATTTTAAACCACAGAGACCTTTCACATTTACTCGGCCCATTGATTCTACAATAATGCACACCAGACTTACTCCTGATAAATTAATTAAAATTGTTGGAGTCTTACATCTACAATGAAAGTAAACACTTCTCTTGGGTACAGTATTATTCCTGTTACATGGCTACTCAAATAAATAAATATGGCTAGATTTGAGTTGAAATTATGTTAATTTACTTGTATATTATCTAAAAGCTTACACTAAGAAAACAAATGTCCATTGCAGTGTACTAAACTATCGGCCCAGCATCAAGACCAACACTGCAACAACAATCTTACAGTAATATTAATACTGAAGTCCTCTGATGTCATTCTTACTACATTTTGTTGTTGTTGTTGTTGCTGTTATGAAACAAGAGAGAGCAGCATGATACAAGACACATGTAAATTATCCAGATTAGCCAATTTAAGAAAGCTGTAAAAAAATAAAAATTTTTTACATGGTTTGTAAACACCAACTGTGAACAAATCTCTGTCTGAGAGAGACAATGTAAAAATGTTTGCTGAAATATTGTATGATTTCAATCTAAATCAAGCTGACTAAGCATATACTTGACCTCATTTAAAATAAAAATGTAATTCTATATTTAGGTAAAGCTTCTTCTTTCCTGAAGATTTCATGTGTCACTTAAAGCACATAGACTTGTCACCAAACAACAACACACTTTTTCTGCTTCTGCATATTCTACAGTTCACCACAGACTGCTCAACATGTCACAAACACCCAGTCAGTGAAACTACAGTACATGTTACACAACCAACAAAACTACATTTAGTGAATTAATTCCCATCGAGAAGTGTTATACAATGGCTTGAAAATCAACCAAATATAAAGATACATATATATTTTATTCAACCCAAATATATGAAATCTCAAGGCCAAATATCAATCTGAGCAATTTTTTGGGATTGTTTTTTGACATGCCACTATTTCAGACAGACAGGTCACAGGGGACTCGATTCATCTTTCAATTGTGAAGTATCAGAAATTGCTCTTATTGTAGCTCTTGCCATGTTTAATGATTATAAATCTTTGATAATCATAATTATACCAACGAAATGCTTCTTTACATGTCTTGAATTCCTTGAATTTCATTTTAGTGCAGGCTATTACAGGAAATAATTGAGTGCTATGCTATGGAATTTCATTAGGTGTCATTAACTGAGTAATGTAAGCACGAATAAGCTAACCTTTTCTATTACACCATTTGTGTAAGCATCACACCATATTGTGTGAGCTATACCTCACATATTCATGCTTTTAGCGTGAAGACTAGGTAAGAGGTAATATCTACACTAGACTCACAGACAGGTCAAGTCAAGTCAAGTCACTTTTATTTATATAGCGCTTTTAACAATACAGATTGTGTCAAAGCACTTAACAGTATCAAGTTGGAGGATAGAGTGTCAGTAATGTATAATAATAAGATTAAACACTGAGCAAGCCAGAAGCGACAGCGGCAAGGAACCAAAACTCCCTCTGTGGATCTGTGGTTCCCCTCCTCTCGTGCCCATATTTGGTTAGTTCCTGTTCCTGTCCTCATTTGTATTATCAGTTCCCAGCCCTGTGTCTTTAGTTGATTAGTCCCCAGCCCTGTGTTAGTAATTATCCAGTTTAGTCTCCCCTTTAAAAGCCCTGTGTTGCCCTGCTTCTGCGTGCTGTCTTAACGTCATTGTGTATGTGTATTTGTCTCCAGCGATCTCTGTGTTATTATAATAAATCCTAAGTGTTTTGAAAGAAGTTCCTCGTCTCTGCGTTTCCCAGCTCCAGAGTGGATCGTGACAAGGATATTATTGTTTATTTATTGTTTACTTATTGTTTTAATTAAAATCTTAAATATATAAATGTATTCTATTTCTATTTTTATATTGTTGCAATTTCTAACAATAATAGTATTATGTAGTTAGGTATTTTATTATTATATTTTTAATTATTTGTTTTATTTTTATTTTTATTGTATTATAGTCGAGGTCTTCACTGGGGATATGTCTCTGGGGCTCATCGCTGACGATCAGGGCCGCAGACATCATCTCCCGGCGCCGATCCACCATCTGATCCGGACACGGACTGAGAAACAGAATAAGAAAGAAACAAATATTAGCGTAGATGTCAATCTTCTTACGATGTAACGAGTACATCATGTGTTATGGGAAGTGTTCCCGGTTCCGGTTGATCTAATTAATGCAGCCTAACAATCCTATAACCCATTTGAATAATAGAAGTGTAGTAGTGTGTTATGTGTACGCCAGGTTAAAGAGGTGGGTCTTTAATCTAGATTTAAACTGACAGAGTGTGTCTGCCTCCCGAACAGTGTTTGGTAGATTGTTCCAGAGTTTGGGAGCTAAATAGGAAAAGGATCTGCCGCCCGCAGTCGAACAGGCACAGATTACTGACAGTTAGCACTTAATGGAGGGCCTTTGGATAAAAACAGAAAGGAATTTACAATGTGCTCCCTGAATGCATTTGAGCAGCAAAACATTCATCCTGTGCAAGGGTGTTGGTTTGCTTTCGACATTGGTGGGGACATACCCCCCCCATTATATGAATATATTCATATAGCTTACAGAGGGTTTTTTTTGTTTGTTTTTTTAATAGTATGTTTAACAGACAATTATGATTTTGTGAACCAACAACATTAGCATCAGAGCACTGGGTCTCTTAATCACGCATCACTTTATTTTAATATTAATCAAATTTGACCCAGGTAAGATTCTGAAAGAATACTCTGCTGTTGCTGTAGTAACAAAACTCGTGCGCTTCTGATTGACAGATAAACTGCAAGCTCTTATATCAGTTGTTTTTTTTATTTTGTGGATCTTTCAGCTAACAGTTTGATTTGTACATTCAGTTGAACAACATTTATTTAAAGTTAAAGACTGTCCATGGCAAAATCCTGCTGCACCACACTTACTTACTGCTGCCAGTTAAATAGTTTACCAAAAAAAAAATCACATTATATTTGTCCCAAATTATTGTTGATGTTCATGACATTATGCAAGGCTGAAAGATTGTGTATCTTTCTGCACAACATTTGTCTTTTTGTCTGTATGCTTTAGGAGCTAATAATAGGCATCACACTTTCTCTTTCCATCTGCTCTGTTTTGTCAAACAAACACCGCTGTGAAAGCGCCCACATGACTGAACAGAAAGTGAGGCTTCGTTTGTCATTGGTCTCCTGATTTCTACAAGCCTCGAATTGAGGAATCATCTCCCGCAGACTTCCGCTTTAATATTTCTATTGAAGGACGTGTGTTCTTTGTTATGTGTTTAAATACTCTTATTTTTAAGCAAATTAAGTGTTTTGCTTGTTTGTTGCTGTTTCGGAGTTGTCTGTGGTTTATTTTAACATTTGTGTTCACATAAGGCTAACATTGTGTATTTGAGTGAACACTGTTTCTCTCAGGATCCGTTCAACTGAATTATTAGTTTTTCATTTCTACTCCGAGCAAGTGTTGGAGATCTCAGTCTTCTGTCTGTTCAGCTTCATCATGAATCACACACAAACACCCAGAAATGAAGATTATTCTCCAGGATGCAGGTACTACTTTGAATACATTCTATATTAATTTTATTAAAAACAATAAGACCATAGATCTTCCTTAAAAGGTGCTTTTTTAATGTTTTATTTTTAAAGGTCCTTTATTAAAAAGAATGTTATCATTAAATCAGTTTTAAGCTCAGAGCCAGAGCTGTGTGTCATAGTGTTTTTGTTTTATATTGGGTATTCATGTTATTATGGTATTCATATTAGTTTTTATGGCAAAGAGTCTATGAAATAACTTTATGGTTTCTGTATCAACATAGTAAAAATTAAATGATCATAATTCTTTAAATCAAAAGTTAATATTAATACAGTAATTCAAAGGATTGTTTGTTATAGTTCAGTTGATCAGAAGAGATCAGAACCAGAGTCCAGCTGTGTGTTAATGAAGAGTGACGAGTCTATAGGTCATCCACAACATTTCAGGTACAATATTTCATTAACAGACATAATCAAAATATTTGTAATGGAGTTTTATCGTGATTATTTCATTATTTCATCTGATATTTTAACATTAGCTCACACAGAGAGACACGTCTATGAAAGTACCTTTAATCTCTCTCTGTTATAGTTCAGTTCATCAGAAGAAATCAGAACCAGAGCCCAGCTGTGTGTCTATGAGGAGTGATGATTCTTTGCATCGGTTCTTTGATTTTAAGAGTGATGACACAAGGTTTAACCTCAAGTCTTAAATTTGTAAAATATATGATTATAGTAAGATATTATAAATTAAACTGTCATAATTATACAGCACTATAATAAATGAATAAAAGCAGAAGTCTGGCTAAGAAATGCAGTAAATCTAATGACAACGAGCAGATATAGAGCACAAAGTAAAATTATTTATTTATTTACATTAATTAAATTGTATTTATTTGTATTTATTTTGTACAGTTGTGACTTTGATTAAGTGCATGTTTAATAAAGTCATAACTGTTATTAAGGTAATGAGAAAAATGTCACCAGTGTCAAGAGTGTTTGATTCTTGATTCAAGGTCAATCCTGCAACACAGATCAGTAACAAAACCTGTCTGTAAGAAATATGACCAGAATCAACCAGAAGACAGCACGTATCCCGGTGTAAGGTAAACTGTGGGATCTTTTAATGTAATGCATCTAAACACATTACTCAAATACATTATTAATAAAGTGAAAGTGACGTGACATATGATGACCCATACTCGGAATTCGTGCTCTGCATTTAACCCATCCATAGTGCACACACACAGCAGTGAACACACACACACCGTTAATACACCCGGAGCAGTGGGCAGCCATTTTTATGCTGTGGCACCTGGGGTGCAGTTGGGGGTCGGTGTCTTGCTCAAGGGCACCTCAGTCGTGGTATTGAAGGTTAAGAGAGCGCAGTACATTCACTCCCCCCACCTACAATTCCTGCTGACCCGAGACTCGAACCCGCAACCTTTGGATTACGAGTCCGACTCTCTAACCATTAGGCCACGACTTCCCTGACTGAGACATTAACTGAGACATTTCATAAACCCTATGATATGTTAAGCGTCTCATAACACAGAAAACAAAAAATACATTTTGCTCTGTAACTCATGTAATAAATAATGTGTTATTTTAATTTTCAAGGCATGAAGTCCTCAACACGTATAGATCAAACATGCTGAAGAAGTTTGGGCGTCTATATGAGGGAACAGCGATGCAGGGAAACCCAACACTCCTGAATGAGATCTACACAGAGCTCTACATCACAGAGAGTGAGAGTGGAGAGATCAGTAATGAGCATGAGGTGAGACAGATTGAGAGACAATCCAGGAGACCAGCAACAGAGGACACAGCCATCAAATGCAATGACATCTTTAGACCTTTACCTGGACAAGACAAAGCCATCAGAACTGTGCTGACAAAGGGAGTCGCTGGCATTGGAAAAACAGTCTCTGTGCAGAAGTTCATCCTGGACTGGGCTGAAGGGAAAGAGAATCAGGACGTCCGGCTCATATTTCCACTGCCTTTCAGAGAAATCAACCTGATGAAGGACAAAACTCTCAGCCTTTCAGATCTTCTTCATGTCTTTTTCCCTGAAACTAAAGAAATGGAGATATCCAGTGATGAATATAAAGTGTTGTTCATCTTTGATGGTCTGGATGAGTGTCGTCTGTCTCTGGATTTTCAGAGCAAAATGAGGTTGTGTGATGTAAGTGAATCAGCCTCAGTGGATGTGCTGCTGATGAACCTGATTGTGGGGAATCTGCTTCCCTCTGCTCTCATCTGGATCACCTCCAGACCAGCAGCAGCTGATCTCGTCCCCTCTGAGTGTGTCCATCGAGTGACAGAGGTACGAGGCTTCAGTGAGCCACAGAAGGAGGAATACTTCAGGAAGAGAATCAGTGATCAAAGTCTAGCCAATACAATCATCTCACACCTGAAGTCATCAAGGAGCCTCTACATCATGTGCCACATCCCAGTGTTCTGCTGGATCTCAGCCGCTGTTCTGAAGAAGATGTTGAGTCCAGCAGAGAGTGGAGAGATTCCCAAGACTCTCACTCAAATGTACACACACTTCCTGATCCTTCAGACCAACATCAAACATAAGAAGGACTATGAGAAGAACCTAAAAGATGAAGACATGATCCTCAACCTGGGGAAAGTGGCTTTTCAGCAGCTTGTGAAAGGCAACCTGATCTTCTATGAGGAAGACCTGAGAGAGTGTGGCATTGATGTGACAGAAGCATCAGTGTACTCAGGATTGTGCACTCAGATCTTCAGAGAGGAGTTTGGCTTGAATCAGGGGAAAGTCTTCTGCTTTGTTCATCTGAGCATTCAGGAGCATCTAGCAGCTCTATATGTGCACCTCTCCTGTACAAACCACAACAGAAATGTGTTTGACCGTATCACAAAACAGAGTTTGCGGTATAAAGTGAAGGACTGGTTTCAACTCAATTCATCAGAACATGTTTCATTATCTGAGCTGCATCAGAGAGCTGTGAAAGAGGCTCTACAGAGTAAAAATGGACACCTGGATCTTTTCCTGCGGTTCCTCCTGGGTTTGTCAGTGGAGTCTCATCAGATTCTCCTACAACGAATAATGACCCTGACAAGAAGCAGCTCTGACAGCAATGAGAAAACAGTTGAGTTCATCAAGAAGAAGATCAGGACCATCGACTCTCCAGAGAAATCCATCAATCTGTTCCACTGTCTGAGTGAACTGGGTGACCATGCACTAGTGGAGGAAATACAACAGTATCTGAAATCTAGAAGAATAAGTGAAGGCAAACTCTCTTCATCTCAGTGGTCAGCTCTAGTTTTTGTGCTGTTGACATCAGAAGAGGAACTGAATGAGTTTCGTCTTAATAAGTTTGTTAAAGGAAACAATAAGCCTGAAAATATGAAAGTCCTTCAGAAGCTGCTGCCTGTGATTAAAGAATCCAGATCAGTTCAGTAAGTATCACTGAGAACAATCACTTCACTGTTAAACTTTAACATTTCTTCAGGCATTCAAACCAAGTCAGAGAAGTTGCATATCAACTTGAGCTGTGCAATTAATTGAAATACAGTTTCGACTCTAGCTTCCAAAGATTATGAATTGTTAATTGAGATAAAACAGTTATTGTGCCCCATTCCCTTTCCAGCAGTGTGCTTTTGCTCCTCCATAAAAGCCCAAACTTCACACGCAAATGAGTAAAATCATGTAACGTAACTTTCGCAGAATGGGACATGCTTGATTTATTAAAGTTCATTTAAGTTAGATTTATTTGTGTTTTTTAAAGCGCAAAAAGGAACTTGTGCTGTTCCGCCGCAGGTTTTCTGTGCATGCGCTCTGACACGGAACAGAACACAGACATGTAAAATTAATTGTTAAGGATGATTTATACTTCTGCATCGGACCAATGCCATAGCCTTTATGCCATAGGCTATGCGTCACTTTTCATTTATACTTCTGCGTCGTTGTCTGCGTCGACGTGCAATTACACATGTAAACCACTAGTCTGCAGTGTCCACGGGCATGTTGCTGGTGTAACCCACAGTATCAAGCAAAAGCCGAAGAAGAAGCAGCTTATTGGAGAAGCATCATCTGTAACAGCAGCAAATAAATATTAAAGAAAAGATAGTTTATTTAAAACTACAAAAAACTGAAAGGGAAAAGATGGCATTCTTTCAATCTCCACAAGGACTTGTACCATGGCATAATACGGTGCAGCTACGGCATAGCTTTGATGCAGAAGTATAAGGGCGAATTCCAAATGGCTTTTTTTGCGCCCTTGAAGGGCACTTCGGGAAGGGGACGCCATTTGTAGGGACGTTCCAAACGAAAGTGAACAACTTAATCCCTTCACGAAGGGCCCTTCCAGAAGTCCGTTAGCGAAGGGAACATGCGATGGTCACTTCACAGAAGTGATTTCCGTTTGTGATCATGTGATCTTCAGTTAGGAGATCTTGCGATGCATTTTAAAGCAAAGTTGGGGTTTATTTTGACTTTACATACAAACGTAAGTAGAATAAGCTAATTAAATTTGTCTTTATTTTCATGTAATACGCTGCACTCTGCCGATTCCATATAAGTCAGCTCCGAGCACCATTTCATCAATTTTCTTCTTCAGTGACGAGATCATCTCTTCACTGACTCTGCTATCAAGAAGCCGAAGAAAAGAGGAAGGAAGAAGCTCAGCTTGCTCCTCACCGCAGTAGAAGTAGCCCCAGCAGAAGAAGAAGCCAGAAGCCTTCCCCTGTGGTCACCCGGCACAGTAAAAGAGCAAATTTCCTAGCGACATTGTTGCAAATGACAACGAGTTAATGCAGCTGTCAGCAGCAGCCCCATGGCCGATACCATTGAGGATGGACCTTCTCTCGAAGGCGAAGGGCATGATTTGGCACCCCTGGCCAGAGCTGTGGAGCCTTCATGTCTGGGTCCACGACGGGAGCTTGTGCAGCTCCCAGCGAGAGTTAACAACACCATTTTAGAGCCTAGAACACTGTCTCCGGGTTTTGTGACATGTCCCATGTTCTGACTTTTTTGCAAGAGATGCTGGACAACAAGTGTGCCCCGTCCACACTCAAAGTTTATGTGCCAGCTATCACAGCGAATCACTCCCTCAAAGCTGGCCAATCAATGGGCAGAAACGACTTGGTCGTTGAGTTCTTGAAGGGTGCCTGGAGATTGAAACCTCCTTGTCCTCAGACTGAGCCGACCTGGGACTTGTCAATAGTCCTAAGGGCCCTTTGGGGCCCTCCCTTTGGGCCACTCCATTCGGCCGATCTGCAGCCCATGTCGTTTAAGACCTCCCTCCTTTTTGGCTTTAGCATCGGTCAAGCGAGTGGGTGACTTGCAGGCACTGTTTGTCAGTGCTTCCTGTCTTGAGTTTGGGCCTAACGTCTATAAAGTCGTCCTCAAGCCGAGGCAAGGTTATGTACCTAAGGTGCTCTAAACTCTGTTCAGTGCCCAGGTTATCACCCTTCTAGCTTTCCCCACTGCAGATGGTGAGCAGGGTCCCAATCCACTCTGCCCAGTGAGGGCTCTTAGAGTGTACATCGAGCACTCTAGTCTAACCAGTTAAATAAACAAAACTGTGCAGATATAATGTGTAGTGCGAAAAGAGCTTATCGGTCTGTTAAAGTGATAAGAGCTCAGAGAACAGACTTTAATCAGACTGTCAGAAGAGGTAGTTTGCAGTCAATGCTGGATGAGGTAGTGATCAGTCCAATGCTGCACAAAGTGACTGGTGCGGGTCACAGTTTGTAAGTGGAGGGGGGGGGGGGGGTGTAAGGTCTTGGGGATGTGGGGATGTGGGGAGCTGGGGGGGGGGGGGTCGTAGTGTCAGAGTTCAGTGGTGCGTGGGGTAAAAGAGGGGAGGGGGTGGGGGGGCAAGGTCGAGAGGGAGTTCAGCTTCCAGACAGCCTGATGTATGAAGCTGTCCTTCAGTCTGCTGGTCCTCGCCTGGAGACTCCGCAGTCTCCTCCCTGATGGCAGCAGACTGAAGAAGCTGTGTGTCGGGTGGGTGGGATCACCTGCAATGCAGAGGGCTTTGCGGGTGAGATGGGTGCTGTAAATGTCCTGGAGGGAGGGGAGAGAGACACCAACGATCTTCTCAGCTGCTCTCACTATCCGTTGAAGGGACTTGCGGCAGGATGCGTTGCAAGCGCCATGCCACACAGTGATGCAGCTAGTTAGAATGCTCTCGATGGTGCCTCTGTAGAAGGTGCACATGATGGATGCCGGGGCTCTGGCTTTTCTCAGTTTGCGGAGGAAGTAGAGACGCTGCTGTACTTTCTTGGCCAGTGCTGCAGTGTTGTTAGTCCAGGAGAGGTCCTCTGTGATGTGCACACCCAGGAACTTGGTGCTGCTCACTCTCTCCACAGTCGCACCGTTGATGGTCAGAGAAGCATGCTAAGTGTGCACTCTCCTGAAGTCAACAACAATCTCCTTCGTCTTCTCCACATTCAGAGAGAGATTGTTGTCACTGCACCACCTGGCCAGATGGCTCACCTCGCTCCTGTAGTTTGTCTCATCTCTGTTGCTAATGAGACCCACCACAGTCGTGTCATCCGCAAACTTAATGAAAAGGTTAGAGTTGTGTGACGGTGTGCAGTCGTGGGTCAGCAGAGTGAAGAGGAGGGGGCTCAGCAAACATTCTTGGGGGGGCCCCTGTGTTTAGTGTGATGGTGCTGGATGTGTTACTGCCGACCCGTACTGCCTGTGGTCTCCCAGTCAGGAAGTCCAACAGCCAGTTGCACAGAGAGGTGTTGAGCCCCAGCTGGACCAATTTGTGAGTGAGCTGCTGAGGGATGATTGTGTTGAATGCTGAACTGAAGTCTATGAACAGCATTCTGACATACGAGTCTTTTTTGTCCAGATGTGTGAGGGTTGGGTGGAGGGCAGTGGTGATGGCGTCATCGGTCAAGGGGTTGGACTGATATGCAAACTGGAAGGGGTCCAGGGAAGGGGGAGGACAGACTTGATGTGGTGCATGACTAGTTGTTCAAAGCACTTCATGAGGATAGGAGTAAGTGCGACTGGACGGTAGTCATTGAAGCAGGATGGAGATGACTTCTTCGGGACTGGAATGATGGTGGTAGCCTTGAAGCATGTGGGGACAACAGCCTGACTTAGCGAGATGTTGAAAATGTCTGTGAATACATCGGTGAGTTCCACTGCACAGTCTCTCAGTACATGCCCAGGAATGTTGTCGGGACCCGGAGCTTTGCGTGCATTGATCCTGCTGAGGGATCTCCTCACGCTGTCCGGGGACAGCGTCATCACCTGGTCGCCGGGAGGAGGTGGAGTCTTCTGTGCAGTGGTGCTGTTTTGTGCCTCAAAGCGAGCGAAGAAGGCATTCAGCTCGTTCAGCAGGGGGATGGTGCTGTCACAGGTCTGTGGTGGGGGCTTGTAGTCCGTAATGGTCTGAATCCCCTGCCACAGGCTCCGAGTGTCTCTGCTGTCACTGAAACGATGGGCTATCCTTCTGGAGTACTGTCTATTGGCCTCTCTGATGCCGCGGGATAGATTGGCCCTAGCTGTCCTTAGGCCTACCTCATCTCCAGCTCTAAAGGCAGCGTTCCGAGTCTTCAGGAGTCTGTAGACCTCCCCTGTCAGCCACGGCTTCTGGTTGGCCCGAACAGTGATGGTCTTTGTGACTGTTACATCATCAATGCACTTGGTGATGTAGGCAGTGACAGGCTCTGAGTACTCTTGGAGGTCTGTGGTGTTGTTGTATGTGGCAGCCTGCTTAAACATATTCCAGTCAGTCTTGAAGTGCCTCTGACGACCCTTCCAGCCACACTTGTATCTGTTTGTGAACTGGTTTGGTGACTTTAACGATTGGTCTGTATGCAAGAATTAGCACGACAGTGATGTGGTCTGAGGTGCCAAGATGGGGGAGGGGTAGGGCCTTGTAAGGGCCTTGTAAGAAAGTTGTTTTCCCGTTTTGGAAAGTCAACATGTTGGTGTATTTTTGGAGACTTGTGTACACTTAAGTGGAGACTTTTGTGGAGTCTCTCAAAAGTGAAGACTTTTGTACACTTAAAATGTTCTTTAAATAATTATCTTTAAATAATTATCTTAAATAATTTTATTAAATAAAAAAATATATACCAATCTGTGACTCTCAAAACCTGTAATATGATCAGAACCATGAGATCTGTTGCACCCCTACACTCTTGACCTCTTATTTGAAGAAAAAATACAATCACTGAAGTTTTTGATCATGCCTATTTGCCCACAGTGAATATCAACCGATGTCTTTTTTATTCGGGTTAGTTAAATTCATTTTGGGCTATCAAAATGTGAAGAAGGCCTGCCCGGCCTATTTAGTAGTGTTTCATATGTATGATCTTCGTCTCTCTCTACAGGTTGTATAATAGTGGCATCACAGATGAAGGTTGTGCTGTTCTGGCTTCAGCTCTGAGGTCAAACCCCTCACACCTGACAGAAGTGATTCTGTCTGAGAATAAACTTGGAGATTCTGGTTTGACACTTTTATGTGCTGGACTGGAGGACCCTCACTGTAAACTGGAGAAACTGTGGTAAGATCATATTTGACTCTCACATTCTGTGTAGTGAATAGTGTCATCAATTACACTATGCAAACAGTATGCCTATACACTATACACTATGCCTACTACTGGGAATGGAGGGGAAACTAAGCTCCAGGGGCTGGAGTCTGTCTTGCAGAGATGGACTAAAAATGTGCTCCCAAAACTTACTCACCTTGCACATCTGGAGACTCCAGGTAGGTTGCAGCTCTGGAAAGTGGTGGAGCTGGAGACTGAAGGGTTCCTGATTGTTTCACACCTAATTCTTTACCTTAATTCTTAATTATTTTGCAGTTAACGTGTCTTTTCTTCTCCACCTGTTTTTTTTTTCTTCTGACCGTGCTGACCCAATGAGCAGTTTGCTGTCCAGTTGTCATGCCTTAACTTTGCAATTTCTGTATTGCATTAGTTTTGAATATTTCTCATGGGAATTTAAAGGGATAGTTCACCTAAAAATTTAAATTAGCCCAAGATTTACTCACCCTCAGGGCATCCTAGGCGTGTCTGACATGCCTCTTTCAGACGAACACATTCAGATTTATATTAGAAATTGTCCTGTCTGTTCCAATCTGTATAATTGCAGTGAATGGTGCCCCTGTTTCTTAATCCGAAAAAAGTGTATCCATCCATCATAAAACTTCTCCACATGGTTCCAGGGTGTTAATAAAGGCCTTCTGAATTGAAACGATGCGTTAGTTTAAGAAAAATGTCGATTCTTAAAACTTTATAAACTGAAATGTGCAGCTTCTGGTCGCTCAAGCAGGTGCGTTCACGACAAGGTGGTCAAACGTATGATGTAGGTGTAAAGAAAGTCAAGTCAAGTCAAGTCACCTTTATTTATATAGCGCTTTTAACAATACAGATTGTGTCAAAGCACTTAACAGTATCAAGTTGGAGGATAGAGTGTCAGTAATGTATAATAATAAGATTAAACACTCAATTTTCAGTTAAAGGCATTTCATTATTGAATTCAGAGATGTCATTGTCTAGCTCAGTTTAGTTTAAATAATATCTGTGAAATTAAATTGACGATAATCGCTAGAAATTAAGTGTCCCCAAGAAAGGTGCAACATAAGGTCCGAGGAAAGAGTGACAAACGCGGATGCACAGAGGAGAAAGCAAAACAAAACACCTGTCACAAACTTATTTAAACATCCCGGGTATCGACACGAACGCACCATTTTAATCAAAACAGATACAATTTACTTGTTCACATGGTTTCCCTGTGCTGTACACAAAACTTGGTTCTCGCGAGATTACACGCTTCTCCACGGAGCTTACTCTTGCGAGACTACAGTCTTCTTTCCGGATCTTATGTTGCACCTTTCATTACACCTACGTCATACGCTTGACTGCCTTGTTGTGAACACGCCTGCTTGAGCGACCGGAAGCTGCACATTTCAGTTTATAAAGTTTTAAGAATCGACATTTTTTTCTTAAACTAACACATCATTTTGCTTGCAGAACTATGTCATTCTGCCAAGAATCTGTGAATGGCTTGATATGAGAAAGGGGTTTGGATTTATTATAAAAAAAAAAAAACACTGGGTGGATTTTTAGAGTGGTTGTGTACACACACTGCCAAGACACATTTCAGTTCAAACAACATGTAAAAGTGAATTTTGCATCCGATGACCCCTTTAAGATTGATGTGGTTTGTAATTGGTAAAATATGCTTGGAAAAAAAATATGATCAGAATATCAACGTGCCTAATAATTATGCATGCACTGTAGACCTCAGTCCAATGATCCATCAAACACTGATTTGTGCTTTAAGTTTTGTACTTTATCTTTAATAATAAACTGATATGATCTGACAGAGTAAAGAGTGTGTCATTGTTCTCTACAGGTTGAGATATTGTGGCGTCACAGATGAAGGTTGTGCTGCTCTGGCTTCTGCTCTGAGATCAAACCCCTCACACCTGAGAGAACTGGATCTGTCTGAGAATAAACTAGGAGATTCAGTGAAGCTGCTTTCTGATGTACTACAGAATCCTCACTGTAAACTGGAGAAACTGTGGTAAGATCATACATGACACACAGTAAACTATACTGTATGTGAAGTGCAAAATAAATTACAATTTTGAAAACAAAATTATAAATCCAAAAACAAAACAACAAATTATAAACAAAATGGAAAATCTAAACACAAAACATGTCAGAAAACTCAATGAACTTTTAAAAGGAACTGTATTGCAGCAGTTACTATTACGGTGCCAACCATCTCAGAGGGTCGATTACTGCAGTTGATATCCAATGGCTATAAGAGAAATGACGAGCAGGCAGTTGTACTATGTTGTACTAATTTACTCTTTAAAGTGTCATGAACCCCCCTGGTTCAGCGCTGTTCTGTCACACCTTGGATCTGAAAAAGACTCCAGAAATGGGTGTGGAAAACTGTGGAAAAGTGGGAGTGTAGAGGGTGGGAAGAGGGGAGAAAACAACCAATAAAACACAGACCTAAAACACACTCATTATACAGACAAATTAATATTAAAATATCTTTAAAACAGAAAGAATAAAGGCATAGTTACTTTTTGTTTACACTTCTTAGAATTTTCGGTCTATTGTTTGCTGTGTATGACAATAAGCCGTCGTGTCATCGCGTTCATGATCAGACGTACCGCTGTATCAGCGCCCTTATTTGCGTATATTTCATTTGAAGAAGACATGATATGTGCGCATACACTGTTATGGTTCATGTTTGGAGCACGAGAGAATATGAAATACGTTTACAAACTTGAAACACGCTTGCTCCGGTCCGGACATGAATTATGATCCGCGCAGCTAGTGTTATTAAACTCATTGCGGCGTTCCATGCAGAAACCGCTCTCTCATGTCTGCCTCTGCCTTTTGGGATGCTTTCGTACCTATCAATTTCCAGTCATTGAAGGACGTGATTGACAAGCTCAAACCCTCATTTTGTTCTAACGATATTATTCACCCAAGATTCCTAAAATTAATAATCGATTCAATTGGACCTGGTTTGGTGTTTCTCATCAATAAGTGTCTCCAAACTGGCTCTGTGCCTGCCAATCTTAAAGTGGCTGCAGTTACTCCCCTGCTCAAGAAGCCTTCACTGGATTCTTCTGTTCTAATTTTTTTAGACCAATCTCTGTTTTACCTTTCATTTCTAAGTTTTTGGAGAAAATTGTGCTGGATCAACTTCAACATTTTCTGACAAGAAATTGTATTTATGAGGTTTTTCAATCTGGTTTTAAGTCTGTTCACAACACTGAGTCTGCCCTTTTGAGAGTGTTAAACATTATTTATCTCTCCACTGACTCTGGAGACTCTGTGGTTCTTATTCTTTAGATTTATCGGCCGCTTTTCATACCGTAGACCACTCAACACTATTATCCAGACTAGAGTCCTGGGTGGGACTGAAAGCTACCGTTCTAAATTGGTTTCAGTCATACCTGTCGGACAGAAAGTTTTTAGTGAAGCTGGGTAATTTTACCTCTTCCCCTGCACCTCTATCCTGTGGCCTTCCACAAGGTTCTATCTTAGCTCCTTTTCTATTTTCTCTCTACATGCTAACTCTGGGCTCTATTCTACGAAAACTTGGTGTGTCTTTTCATTTCTACGCAGATGATACTCAAATCTATCTACCAATCAAAAGAAACAATTCCGCAGCGATTACCTCTCTTCTGCAATGTTTGGAGGAGGTTAAATCATGGCTCGCCCAAAATTTCCTCTTCCTAAATGAAGACAAGACCGAAGTAATTGGTTTTGGTTCTTATGAGAATTCTCAGTATATATGCCCCGATTTGGACAGTTGATCTGTTTTTAGATCATCACAGGTCCGTAAACTAGGTGTTCTTGTCGACCAGCATTTAAAATTCGATAAACATATCTCTTCCGTTATCGTTCCAGTTTCTATCAACTTCGACTACTTTCTAAAATCAGAGACTTTCTCTCGCTCCCAAAACTCTAGAAATGGCTGTTCATGCATTTGTTACATCTCGGCTAGATTACTGCAATTTTTTATATTGCGGAATATCTAAATCTCAAATTGCGCGCCTTCAGCTAGTCCAAAACGCTGCGGCCAGACTTCTTCTGAAGTGTCGCAAACATGAACACATTACACCTATTCTCAGATTTCTAAACTGGTTGCCGGTTCATCAGAGAATAGACTTCAAAATTCTACTCTTTGTTTATAAATCTTTACATAACCTAGCTCCTGTCTACCTCTCTGAACTCCTTCATTTATACACTCCACCTAGAAGCCTAAGATCTTGCGACCAGGCTTTGTTGGTAGTTCCACATGTTAGGCTTAAGCGTAGAGGGGAGCGTGCATTTGCGGTGGCAGGGCCACGACTTTAGAATACCTGCCTTTAGAGATTAGAATGGCCCCTTCCCTGTCTGTTTTTAAGTCCCTGCTAAAAACCTATTTGTTCCCCCTCGAGGGAACTCACACTGCGTCGGTTACGACACTTTGGGGAATCCCCCTCAGCGTAGCGCGTCTGAAGCATGAATGAAACCATTCCAATCCTGATTGGTGTTGCGTCATGACGTAACATGTGACGGCATACTCGGAAGATACAAAGGGATGCCGGCACATAACAGAGTCAGCTTTTTGCTCTTCAGCAAGCGCTCTGTGTCATTGTGTGTCTTATTTGGTGTTGTTTGTCACAAGCAATATATATTATCTTGGCGAGTGGACACACATCAGCTGTGTGTTCGTTGTTTGGGAGCGCAGCACGCCCGAGCAGCTCTCGAGGGAGCTGCCTGTGTGGACTGTGAAGCACTGCCGATCAGAGTGCTGCGCTCCCGCCTGGCTGTGTTTGATGCGGCCAGGCTCGCGCGCCCCACGGTTCGGGACCCGCGTCTGCCGAGGCGGCGTGGTGGCTTAGATCGTGGGGCTCGCAGATGTATCTGTTAGGAGAGCTCGAGACTGCTGCGGCACATTGTCAGTCCTCGTCTGACAGTTCCGATCATCTCACTCCCCTTGCGGAAGCCTGCATCGCGGCTTCTTCCGCACGGGAGGAGGACCCGATGTTTGAGCTGTCTGATTCTGAGGAATTAGACGTGCTCAGCATCGAAGCGGGTGAAATTGCAGAGAGCTCGTCACTGCATTCACACGCACATGAGGAGCTGGTTGATGTGTTGACTCCTGCTGTGGCCAAACTTAATATTAACTGGCCACAAGAAGGCAGGAAGTGCAAGTGAGCACTTCCTGCAGCACAGGTCTCAGCCTCAACGCTGGGGTTTACCATTTTTTCCTGACTTCCACAATGAGTTGTGTAAGTCATGGAATAAACTGTACTCCGCGTGACTGTCCCTCCCCTGACGTTGCGTCGTCCCTTAAAGCCCCGTTACTGCCCACCAAACCTTGTTGTTATACATCAGTATTGGTGGGCAGGGCTTATATGGCGCTCTCGCCTGAATCCCGCCGAGCCGAAGGTCGATTTGAGGACCGTCCTTCAGGCAAGAAAGGCTTCGGGAAAGAGGTCCTCGCTTTCGCAGGGCCTCTGAGGGTTGCCCCCCTTGCAATTGAGGTCGTTTCCACCTCAGAACCCTCAGGAAATCGATGTTGGAATCCCGCCGTCCAATACGCTTCGGGCCACATCGATTTCTGGCGAACGCACGCTGCAGTGTCCACCCCTAGGGCTTGCGGCCTGGCAGCGAAAGTGTCCGCACATAGAAAATTGTTTTCGATCATTCGTGCCGGTATTCCGCTTCAGGGGATCGTAAACGAAACTGGAAGAACACCCAAGGTCAGTCTCGAGAGGCTGATTCTCTTAGTAGATTATATCGGCACATGTCAATGCCTTCCGAATATATCTCCATGGGTCCTGCATATAGTGCAGACTGCAGTTCAGTTACCGCCCCCCGAAGTTCGATGGGGTGGTCTGGACTGCGGTGCACCCAGAGCAGGGTCGGGTGATGGAACAGGAAGTTCACTCCCTGTTGGTTAAGGAGGCCATAGAGCGTGTTCCTCCGCCAGACAGGGAGTCCGGGTTCTACGGCCGGTACGTCATAGTTCCCAGGAAGGATGGGGGGGGTTGCGTCCAATTTTGGATCTGCGGCACTTGAATCGTTCTCTCAGGAGATTCAGGTTCAAGATGCTCACTATTCCTACCATCGTGAGTCAGATCAGATCCGAGGACTGGTTTGTCACGATAGGTCTGAAGGATGCAACTTCCATGTTTCCATCATTCCTTCTCACAGGAAGCACCTGAGGTTCGCTTTCGGGGAGCGAAGCGTTCCAATATCGGGTTCTTCCATTTGGCCTAGCTCTCTCCCCTCGCACTTTCACCAAGTGCATGGATGCAGCTCTAGCGCCACTGAGGCTTCAGGGCATCCGTGTGCTGAATTATATCGACGACTGGCTTATACTGGCCCAGTCTCGGGAGATGGCAATTCGGCATCGAGATGTCGTCCTTGGCCACATTCAGAGCTTGGGGTTGAGATTCAACATGGAAAAGAGCGTGTTGTCGCCTGCCCAGAGAACCACGTTCCTGGGGGTGGTATGGGACTCGACAACGATGCGGGCACCATTGTCTCCCGCTTGTATTGAGCCCATCCATCCTGGCGATGGTTTCCAGGATAAGGCTAGGCCACGCTATCACTGTAAAGCAGTTCCAAGGACTGCTGGGGCTCATGGCAGCTGTGTCCAACGTATTACCTTTTGGAATTCTGTACATGAGACCCCTACAGTGGTGGTTAAAAACCAAGGAGTTTTCCTCGAGAGGGAACCCGTTCCGTATGATCAGTGTCACGCGCCGATGCCTTCGTGCCCTGTCCATATGGAAGAGACCTTGGTTTCTGTCCCAAGGCCCAGTATTGGGAGTGTCATGTCGCCGAAAAGTCGTTTCGACAGACTCATCCCTTACGGGTTGGGGCACGGTTATGGATGGCCGCTTTGCAAGAGGTCTGTGGCAGGCCCAGCATTCCTCACGGCACATAAATTGTCTGGAAATGCTAGCAGTCTATAAGGCTCTGAGGAGCTTTCTCCCAGATCTCAGTGGTCACCATGTCCTAATACGAGCAGACAATATGTCAGTGGTCTCGTATTTGAACCATCAGGGGGGTCTGAGGTTGCGCCCTCTGTGCAGACTGGCGCACCAGATCCTCCTGTGATCCAAGGGGAAACTGTCGTCTCTCAGAGCGATGTATGTCCCCGGGGACCAGAATCGGGGAGCAGACGTCCTGTCGAGGCAGGGGTTGAGGCCTGGGGAATAGAGACTTTACCCCGAGGTGGTGAAGTTGATATGCGAGAGGTTCGGCCCAGTGGAAGTGGATTTGTTCACGTCTCGAGAGACGACCCACTGTCCACTGTGGTTTTCTCTCACGCATCCAGCCCCGCTGGGGTTGGACGCCATGGTACAGACGTGGCCGAGGCTACACCTGTATGCTTTTCCCCTGATCGCTCTGCTCCCGGGAGTTCTGGAGAGGGTCCGGAAAGAGGGGTCTATTGCTGGTAGCCCCGTTCTGGCCCGCCCGGGTGTGGTTCTCAGACATCATGTCACTCCTGGCAGGCCAGACGTGGCAGATCCCTCTGAGGAGGGACCTGCTGTCTCAGGCAGGGGGCACGATATTCACCCTCGGCCAGAGCTGTGGGAACTGTGGGTCTGGCCCCTGAGGGGGCTCAGTACCTAGAGGCTGGCTTGTCAGCTGGAGTGATCGAGACCATACTCCATTCCAGGGCTCCCTCCATGGGGAGATTGTATGGCCTGAAGTGGAATGTGTTTCTACATGGTGTAGAGAGCGTGGGTTGGACCCAGTTAACTGCCAGGTGGCTTCAGTGCTGGAGTTCCTCCAAGATCGCTTCTCTGCTGGTCTTACCCCGTCCACACTAAGGGTGTACGTGGCTGCCATTGCGGCTTTCCACGCTCCTTTAGATGTTGGGCCTCTGGGGAGGCACCAGCTGGTCATGCGTTTCCTCCGTGGTGCATGGAGGATGAGGCCTGCGACTCGTTCCAGAGTCCCAACTTGGGATCTGGATGTGGTCCTTGAAGGGCTGTCACTTGCTCCCTTCAAAGCTCTCTAGTTGGCTACGGCAAAGAACCTGACGTTTAAGATGGTCTTCCTCCTAGCGATTACTTCGTTCAAGAGAGTGGGGGATCTCCAGGCCTTGGCTATCTCGCCGACTTGCCTGGAGTTTGCCCCTGGAGGAGTTAAGGCCATTTTACATCCTAAGCCTGGCTATGTGCCCAAGGTGCCATTTAATGTGGCACGGTCAGTGGTTCTTCAGGCCTTCCATCCTCCGCCTCATGTGTCGGCGGAAGAAGAGAGGCTTCATCTGCTCTGCCCTGTCAGAGCATTGAATATCTTATTCAGAAGTCTTCTCATTGGAGGAGGTCTGCGATGCGGCTGGGTGGTCCACCCCGCATTCTTCATTAGGTTTTATAGCCTGAACCTTCCCTCCACGCCTGGTGCACGAGTGCTCTCGTCCTAAGTTGTGCCTGGTTCAGCTTCACACTAGGACAGGCATGTTTCGGTGTGGCATAGTGGGTATCCGTTCCCCAAAGTGTCGTTACCGACGCAGTGTGAGTTCCCTCGAGGGGGAACATCTCGGGTTACGACTGTAACCCTTGTTCCCCGAGAAGGGAATGAGACACTGCGTCTCTTTGCCACACCTCTCCATGCCTGGGAGCTGCTTGCTTCATCGCAAAAGCTGACTCTGTTATGTGCCGGCGTCCCTTTGTATCTTCCGAGTATGCCGTCACATGTTACATCATGACGCAACACCAATCAGGATTGGAATGGTTTCATTCGTGCTTCAGACGCGCTACACTGAGGGGGATTCCCCAAAGTGTCGTTACCGACGCAGTGTCTCGTTCCCTTTCGGGGAACAAGGGTTACAGTCGTAACCCGAGACGTTTTCCTTAGTGTATTGACTCACTCTAATGAATTAATTCTAATGAATAGCCTAATACTGAGAAAAGCTTGGAAAACTTATGACGTAGACGCATACTCATTATCCACGGCAGCTAATCACTCCACATTAATGCATATATGTCACTTTTCAAGTTGGTTCAACTTTGCTTTTTGAACCGGAAGAATGAAATTGCTCCAAAAAAATAACCACTTTTCCCTTAATAATATACATAATGAGTGCTATTGTTGTTTTCACTGATGTGCAACCTGCTAATATTAACATCTCAAAAAATGTGTTTTAGGGTTTCATGACACTTTTAGATGTTGAATAGCAATAATCAAATACACTGTGTACATATTCACCATCAAAGAAATCACAACAATGCAAAGAAAACATCCATATAAGAGCGCAGGCCTGCGCAAAATAATAAACAAAATAAATGAATTATTTCAACCAGTGGCGTTCCGTCCATATAAGCTGCGAATGCTCTGCATACCCAGGCCGTCTGAGAGAATGTGTTTGTGGGTTAATTAATATAACATGATTATAAGTTGATCCTTTGTCATTTGAGATGTAACTTAAAGCTTAATAAAGTGTTCAGAATAAGTACGTAAAATTATTTGACAAACAACGGTAATTTTCTGTAAATCTATGTCAGTTACGGAAGCGAGCGGATTCTCCACAGCCACAATTCTTCACAGCTAAAATTTGTACTTTATCTTTAATAATGGATTCACAGCTAAGCTGATCTGATCTGAGAGAGTGAAGAATGTGTCATTATTCTTTACAGGTTGTATGATTGTGGCGTCACAGATGAAGGTTGTGCTGCTCTAGCTTCAGCTCTGAGATCAAACCCCTCACACCTGAGAGAAATGAGTCTGTCGTGGAATAAACTAGGAGATTCAGTGAAGCTGCTTTCTGATGTACTACAGAATCCTCACTGTAAACTGGAGACACTGTGGTAAGATCTCTCTGATAGTTACACGTCTTTGCAGGACAATGGTCCTCCAGGACCGATCCCATCCCTGTCTTATATCCTGAGAAAAGCATTAAGAAAGAAAGTTCATCAAAGTGGAATATAAACACTAAAGACAATAAAGATGGAGGTAATTAAGTGATGAGCGAGAAGTAAAGCTCATTAACATGATTTCAATGCATGTGATTGGGTACGCAATAGTTCTTACTTTGTACATTAAGACCCTAAGTATCTCTATTGAGTTCAACAAATGTCCTCCTGTAGGTGTTTATTAGAGGTGCAAGTGACTGTTTCTTTCTGAATGCTTGTCATTATATCTCCTCTCCTCCTGAGACCAATAACAGAGTCAATAACAAACTACAGACACTTGAAATACAATTCGCACTGTATCATTGTTCTCTACAGGTTGAGGAAGTGTGGAGTCACAGATGAAGGTTGTGCTGCTCTGGCTTCAGCTCTGAGATCAAACCCCTCACACCTGAGTCAACTGGATCTGTCTGAGAATAAACTAGGAGATTCTGGTAGGAAGTTACTCTCTGATCTGAAGGATGATCCACTGGAGACTTTAGAGTATTGTGAGTGTTTGTTTATTTAAAGTTTTTATATTGACCCAAGTTCACTAACAGATCTCCTGTGTTTGTAATTGGAGAATATAAGATAATAATTCAGCTCCACTTCAGTCTCTGTACGTTAAACTGTGTTTAATTCTGTGATGTGACTGATTTATGAATATATGAATATTTTAATCTCCTAGAGTGTCTGTAAATGATAGCAGTTGTTGATCATTTACTGTTATTAATCTGTGATCAGTTTTTCATTCATATCTCTGCCTGCAATATCAATATACTAATATCTCTGCCTGTGTTTTTTTCTGAAATGGATCTGCTGATGTGATGTGAGAGCAGTAATGTCTCATATTCATATGTGACTGTCTGTGTGTTTTATTGTAGGACTCTCAGTATTTAGACGTCAGTCCAGTTTCCTCAGGATCAGCTGATGGTGAATAAGGAGCCGCTACAGAGACGTCACAGTCACACAATCAACAGAGACTGAAGACACAGAGACACACAGCATCACACTATCACTATTTCCTTTTATACTGGCCCACGAAAATGTGTGCTGAAAATTAGTTACTGAAATGTGAAGAGAATTAGCTCTCCATTGCAACAGTGTATGGTTTATCAGTGTTCTTCAAGCCATCTCAGGTATTTTTCATAAGGATAATGTATATTTATAATGTAATGCTAATCGACACAGCCTTTATCACTGTATAGAATACTGTAAAATAATATAATTTCTGCCTCATTCTGTGATATGCCATGTTGAATTGCACAACTGAAAAGAATACATTGCATTAACAGTGCATTATATTAATGCATTATATTTGTGGCAGAGCAGCCTAAAAATGTCACTTTTAAACCTTTTTGTCTTCCTAGCAACAAACAGATCGCAGTGTAATGAGGTGCAGCAGACCAGTGCAAACATTTCAGATATTGGAGGGGATACTGATCAATTTTTTAAGGCAGTATAGATGTATCCCTCGCTGCATGTGATATTTCACTTTGAATCAGTTTAACCAATTGCTTTGCAAAATGATTCACTTGAAGTAGTAATGGGTGCTTTTAAAGCACTGCTTCATGAAGCTTCGAAACCTTTGTGCCAGGGAAATGCAGAAGTATGTCGATGCAATTTATGGTAGTTTTGGGAATCTAAATAAAATAATGTTGTTTCGTTTTACTAATACACTTCTTTTTTTTTGTAAAGGATGTCTAGGCTAAAATGGCACAACATAAATCTAATATTTAATATGCCTAATGTAATAATATGACTAATGAAGCAGAGCAGGATTTACAAGCCTGCTTCGACTGCACTGATTGGAGTGTTTTTGAAGCTGCTGCAAATGATCTGGATAAGCTCACAGAGTCTGTAACATCCTATATCAGTTTCTGTGAAGATATGTACATTCCTACCAGGACCTATTTAACATACAACAATGACAAACCATGGTTCATTGCAAAACTCTGACAGCTCCGTCAGGCCAAAGAAGATGCTTACAGGAATGGGGACAGAGTCTTGTATAAACAGGCCAAATACACACTGGAAAAGGAGACCAGAGTGGCAAAGAGGAATTATTCTGAAAAAATAACCAATTCTCTTCCAGTGATCCTGCTTCAGTGTGGAAAGGTCTGAAAGACAGGGGCGTATAATTTGGGGGGGGGGGGGGGCGCTAGGGACGTGTCCCTACCAATATCCAGCCACTACCAAACTGTCCCTAGCAATCATTTTGATCAAACAATTAAATATATGTATTTTATTTTTGTCATTTCAGACGCATCTGAAACGTCATATCATTGCTATTACCTAACAAGTTAAAGTAAATACATTAGAAAACTGCGCGCTCTCAAGGACGTGCCGTTAATACATGTGCGGAATGTAGTCGCACACCGGACGAGAAGCACAGCGCTCACAGGTACAACTCAAAGGTATTGCGCCCAATTCAAGACATCAGTCCAAAACAGTTCATATAAATGCCCACTTCAGGAATGAACAAAGTTGCATCGATGAGTTTGAAGTACGGTGTTTGTTTGACAAAACAGAGCAAACGGAAAGAGAAAGCGCGATCTATTATTAGCTCCCTCTATAAAGCATACGGACAGAAAGACAAACGTTGTGCGGAAAGATACACAATCTTTCAGCCTAGGATAAAGTAATGAACAGCAACAATATTTTGGGACAAATATAATGTGATTTTTTTTTTTTTTGGTAAACTATGTAAGTGGCACTCTGTGGTGCAGTATAGGATTTGGAACAGCATCCTGAGTCGCCACGGATAGTATTTAACTTTAAATTAATGTTGTTCAACTGAATGTACAAATCAAACTGTTAGCTGAAATATCATCCTGGGTCCAATTCAATTAATATTCAAATAAAGTGATGCGTGATTACACCCAGCGCTCTGATGCTGATGTTGTTGGTTCACAAAATCATAATTGTTTAATAATTGTCTGTTAAACATACTATTTAAAAAAAAGAAACTCTGTAAACTGTGTGAATTATAACGGGGGGTGGGGGTATGTGTTTATGCCCCCACCAATCTCGAAAGCAAACCTACGCCCTTGCTGAAAGACATCACCAACTACAAGACAGCATCCCCCAGCACTGTGGAGAATCAACAACTGGCAGATGATCTGAATGAGTTTTACTGCAGGTTTGAAAAAACACCATTAACACCTCCAGCAACCCCCCTCTCCCCCACTCCTGCACTCCAGGGGCCGGATTCACGAAAATCTTCTTACGAAATAAGTTAAGAAATGTCTTAAGATAAATTATACGAAGTTCGTAAGAATGTTCTTAAGTGCAATTCTTGAAAAATTCTTAAGTTCTCAAATATATTCTTAAGAACATCTTTTTTTTTCTTAAGAAGAAAATGACAGTCTTTATCTGAGTGAAGACATGACGCACTGATAAACTCACACTTTATTGTTTGTTTGCGCTTCCTGCAGATTACCTTAATAATCATAGTAAACACGCACAGCCTTTTTTGTCACGACTTTGACTGGTGCTCAGCTTCACGTTTTTAATGCGGCGTGTTTTTGAACAGCCTGT